>MU223818.1:2885787-2916741 GCA_018584345.1 Thuja plicata | reverse complement strand
TGATTATGATTTGATCAAGGAAATTGATATAATTGATATTGTTGATATTTGAAAATATTGATTCAAGGATTTGATAAATTGAGAAATGGGGCCCAAAGTCTAGGCGACCATTTTAGGGTGTATACAGTCAGCTAGTGACTTAATGAATTCACTAATTTGAATTGTCACTGGTCGGGTGGTATCCCAGTTGACATTACCGATAGATGGAAAGAAGTCTTGAAAGTAGAAAAATATTCACATTAGGAGTGATCTGAACTTACATGAATTAGACTTTGCAGACTTGATTGTCCTTAAGTTCTTGTCTAATTGCTTCAGTAGAAGCTCGGATATATCCAACTGCAATCCCTTCTTCACAATCTTGTGTGCAGTGTCTACTACTCCAGATGCAATACTATTCATCCTTCTAACTTGGAATATCTTGTATCCCAGCACACATGCACAAAATTTCATTTATGGATCCTTTATGGAATTTACCTTCAATCCTCTTCCATCCCATTATGCACCTGTCATCTTGTCAATTTTAGGGTGAGAAGGGTGTTTGAGTGACTTGGCCTTGTCAGTTATAGGATAATCAGTCATTGTGTGTATCACATCCCTAGTGATTTGTTTTGGCTTGTCCATCCACATATTTTGGTCATGCACTTTGATCAACACTATCCTGATCCATTCAGTCTTAAAATCCTTCGAGAATATTAGGGCATTTATCAGCCCTTTGACCTCAATGTGTTTGTGTTACTCCTTGATGATTCTACCTGTGCAAAGCTTCTTGTAAGCTTGTTTGACCTCAAGATCTCCTATATCAGAAATCTTGGAATGTATGTATGCCTTGACATCCTCAACGAGAAAAACCCTAGGTGGTATGCTTGAGGATGCACCAGGGTTGTCAGGTTGCGAAGCAACCTCTAGATAAAAATTGTAATGTGGCTCCTCACAAGTGGAGTTCTTGATCAGGTTGACCTTATTTTCCTTTGCGTTCTTGATCTTGGTTATACGGGATGTGGTTGCCATGGTTTCTTAAAGATTAGGTATTTTTCATAAAATAAACAATGAGCTCGGTGATGTTACTTACTTAACCTTCTATATGATGTTGTGATTCTATTTTAATGTTGTGAATATGTTGGTTAAATGCTTCTACAATCTGGTCACTCTGTGCTCTACTTCTTCACTCTTAATCACATGGTAAATAATGAGCTCTTTCATCGTCCTTTTATAGATGATGCCCTAAGTGGCACATTAAATTATTTACCCACTTATTCGGTGTCAAAGACGGAGTCGCTCGGGCAACATGCCAACTTAATTCTCAGTGAGAACACGATGCTTGGGGCAAGTGTCAACTCATTTAACTTTTCACATGTTCACCGATGGATCTCGGTATGTGGTGAAAATAATATTGTCTTTTGATTACCGACGATATTTAGTTTACACTAGAAACTTAGCTTTTGTATGTTAACCGATGATTCTCGGTAAGCATTGATAATTTAGCTTTGTAAGTACATCGATGCTTTTTGGTATGCATCGACTGACATGATTGAACTCACAAATTCATAACAAGTAATACCATAGTGCATCTTTAATCATGCTAGTTTGACATTTCATCAATGTATAATGGAACTAATGTAAAATATAACTTGGTATAGTGTAGTTCTATACTTACTTGTTCTTCTTAGGTGGGGGTGGTGATGTCACCAGATCCATTAGATAAGGTGTCACCAATTATATTGCTTGGTCCATCATCATCAGTTTTTGTAGCTTTCCTCCACATTTTGTTTCTCATCTTCCTGATGTCTTCAATGGTATTGCCATTGAGAAAAGTGGTTGTCTCTGTCACTCGATCTCTGCAGTCCTTTCTTAGATGACCAACCCTATGATAGTGTAAGGATTCCATTCTAGGGTTAGTCCAACTTCTTGACCTTCTCATCCATTTTCTCATGCAGTTTTCTGCTATGTGTCCATATCTACCACATGCTATGCAATTTGTCCAAGTGTTGTAATCCCAAACATATGAGTTACCATCTCTTTTCAGTTGATAAGCATTTTCTTGATCTTTTGGCTTCCTGCTTTCTTTTTCTTCTTCTTGCATTCAAGAGATGTGTGCCCATGCATTTTGTAGGTAGGAAAATATTTTCTCATGTAGGTTTTCTTCTTTGGTTGTATCACCTTAGATTTATATTCATATGCTTTATGTCCTTTCTTGTTACAGTTATAAAAATTTCCTATGAATGTAGATGAGAATTTAGGAATACCTTTAGTTTTGCTTCTACAAACATTTGATGCATGGCCTTTCTTTCCACAGTGATCGCATGACTACTTTATTGGTCTTGGATTTGTGTAGACATATTTTGGATCAACTTGGTATGGTGATTCTCCATTCTTGGTATACCCTAGTCTGGTATTGTTGTCGACTCTTCTTTGTCCATCCATAAAATCATCCATCTTTTTTGTACTTTCTTCAACTCTCTTAATCATATCATTATGTTGTTTCTGAATCCTTACTTCATGGTTTAGTTTTTCATTTTCTTCTCTTAGCTCACCAATAGCTTCTATTTTTTCAATGAGTTCTATATTCATTCAGTTTGCCTCTTGACTCATAAGAATGATTTTATTGGTGATCTCATGATGATGTTCAGTAAGTCTTTGTATTTCTGACTCTTTCTCTTTTAGTTTTAAGTGATCTTCCTCCTGTCATCAATAACTAATGTTCTTTCTTGCTCAACTTGTCTAACATTGTTCATAACATCAATCATCCTTACCATCTTTGTCTCTTGACCAATTCATAGTATCTTTAATTGCTCTATTAGATGTTGATTGCTTTCATTTAGACTTGTGACGCTTCCTTCAGATGTGTCTAATGTATTAAAAGATGTAGATCCCGATGACTCAAATAAATTAGGTATCTCTTCTTCATGATAGTATGTTTCATTGCAGTGAGTTGCCATAACCTTTCTTTCATCTAGTAGCTCTCTCATCTTGATTCTTGCTACTTTGTATTTTTCATAGAATATTTGTATGTCTAGCTTCTGATTCTCAATACTCTTGTCTAACTTATACCTTTCCATTATATGATCTTTTCTCTTAAGTATTTAAACTTTTCCAAATAAGAGAACTAGCTCTGATACCAATTTTTAGAAATAATGAAATGGTGTGTACTGAGAGGGGAGGGGTGAATAAGTACCTTTAAAACTTTTTATCACTTAACCTTAATCTTTTTTAGTAATCAATTGCTTTTATTACCAACCATATATGTTATTCTTTCTATATGCATGTAATACCAATTCATAAACTTAATTAGCATGTAATATTCATAGAAACATTCATGAAATGTATTGACACATTACACAGGATTTGGTAATGTAGAAAACCCCTGTTAGAAGGTAAAAAATGTGGTGGGGATGAAACCCACAAAACTTCACTATCTAAAGAATGGAAGGGGCCAGTTAAGTCTTACAAGTTTGATCACTTTGATGATCTTACCCTGTTAGGAGTAACATGTAGAGACTGGTTAAGGTCTACTCTGTTAAGATCTTTAGCAACACTGTTTAGTGTGCACTTAGTTAAGAGATTTATAAAGGATTGTTAAATCCACCTTCTCAAAGGATTTCTTCTATTTGATACACTTGTTATAATGTAGTAAAAAATATTCATTGACCTGAGTATATACAATCTAGAATTGCTAATTACAGATCCATTAAAGTTCACATGTATATTTATCACCTATAGTGATTGATCAATACCTCTGTTATGCTTGGTAGCCTTGAATCTGGTTCTTGATAATGTATTTCATCTTTTGTTTTCCTTATGCATAAAGCTCTTAGTCTGATCCATACATGTGTTTGCGGCTACAATCATCATCATACCATCTTGTTCTGATTGATTACACATCTATTTATACATTAGATTGACCTATTTTAGTTTCACACTTTTCAAAGATAACTCTATGATCAAAGGTTTACAACTTGACCTTGATCTCCTAATTTGCATGTTTTCAATCAATTAGACTGATTAAAACAATTACAAATGCATTTCTTGACCCTCAAGAAATAGATTTAAAGAAAATCAAAAAGCTAAATATAAAACACAAGTGTTTTATCTGACTTGTAAGTTAGATCCACATTTCTTGGGATTATAACTATCTCTCGATAGACTAGTGCTTGGGTTTCTCTGTAGTCTTCCTGTCGGGTTCCTCTATGAATTTTCTGTCAGGTTCCCTTGTTTTCTACTCTATCGGGTTACTTTGTCGGGTTACTCTGTTAGGTTTCACTTCAACATTTTCAAGTTGCACTTGTAAACTGTGTGATTGGTTTACATTGTAACCTGCTCTCTTAGGTTACACTATAAACTTTGTTGTCGGGTTCCCTTGTGAAGTTGTCTATCAGGTTGCACTAAACATGTCTTTCAGTGTTGGTGTTACCAATGGTTCAAAACTATTTTCCCTTGTATACTAATGGAAAAATATGTCATCATATTAAGTTGCCATATCAATCAAAGAGAAAATTAATTGGGTAGATGATAAAGATCAGACAATGATAAGGAACTATTGGTATAATTATTTTTACTTAACATGTGATTTTGTTAAGTTGGTAAAGCAGAAAGGTCAAGTCAATAAAAGGAACTATCTAGGTACCAAGCAGTGAAGTGTTTGTTAGTCGAGAAAAGAAAAGATAGTCACTGAGTGAAGTTGAAAACTGAGCAAGGTTAGTTATCGAGCAAGGTTGGTAATCGAGTGAAGTCAGACACTGAGTGAAGATATTCACCAAAGTCACCAAGCATGGAACATAGTATGAAAAGAGATTAGATTCAAGGTGTAGAATGAATTGAATGCAAAGGCACAAAGATCAAGAAGATGCTAAGGACAAAGGCAAAGTTTTTTATAAGATCTACGGTCATGAAAATTCAAGTTCAAAATCAGTGATGTAGATTAAGAGGAAAAATAAAGTTGTGAGTTCCAAGAAAAAGAGAAAATCATGAGACAAGGTTAACCACCTAATCGAGTTGCAAATATATTGTATCAGTTCATTTGAGATGATCTGGTAGCTGAGCATAATTGAAGGAAAACCTAATCAATAGGATTAAGAGAAAAACAAAGACCTATATATTAATGAGTCTATATGTGTATACAAAGTTGCTGGCAAAGTGAATATTTGGAGAACTACCAAGTAGAGTAGTGAAAGAGTTGGATAACCAGTCCAGAGGAGAGAATGATGAGTTAATGAATTTTTGGTGCCAGTAAGTTTCAGAGAGTCAACAAGGGATCTGATCAAGCAAAGTATAGTTGCAGAACCACGGGTCACATTAGTACACTATTGCTTACTAACATTTGTAATAGAAAATCTCTTAATCGAGTGGACCTAACAAGTCCTATTCTAAACCCTTGAGAAAGGTAGCATTCTAGGATGAATGTTTAAGCCTTCTAACCAGACCACTCCTACCAGGGTGAAGATCTTAATAGGTCTAATGTAAACCCCCTAATAGCATCGCATATAACAAATGTGCATTGTAATCTTTAACATGATCGGATCTTAACTGAGCATACTTTAGAAGAGTATTTCTTTTTATGGGTGATAATTCCCATGGAGGTTGTTACCAAATCAGGTTTCCTCATTAAATTTGGGGTTGCATGTGATGCTTGATGACTGTGAATGTTATTTTATTATGTTATATGCCTTTTATCAAGTTTGTGAAGTGTTTGCAAGTTTTGGTTGATGTTGTTATTGTTAGAAATAGGAAATGCCCTATTCTCCCAAGAACACCTGCATGCACACCTGTCACAAGAAGAAGCAAGATATAGAAGAGAGAAGAAGCTATGGCGGCCAAAAAGTCAGAGACATGATATCCATGTTGAAAGAATAAACTTCTATTATCAACAATAATGAATACAAAATACAATCTCCTTAATGAAATGAAAAGCGGTGAGTCCTTATAAAAGGATCACGAAACCCTAAAAGGGAAATCCTAAAGAATAATAAGCTGCCTAAGTATAACTTAAGTATAGAGTATAATAGACTAATAATTAAATGATTTAATTATTAGCTATAATATGACTACTCTAACACCCCCCCTTAAGTGTAACTTAGGGAGAAACAAAAATAGCTAAAGACTAAAAGATGCATGAAAACAAGATGCATGAAAGGAACTATGGGTCCCGACAACTAGGCCTGATCAGGTACCCAAGTACAAGAAATAAACTAGATGAAGGAAACTGAGCCTTCAATCTAGGGAAAAGTCCCAAAAAAAGGAACAATAATGAGCAGGAAGCATCTCCGAATCATGAAGCTGTAAACTCTGTCAGAAGAAACTGCTAGAACCCCCACTGAAGTGCATGACCAGGTAGAGAAGACAATGTCTGAAGAGCTGATCAATCAAACCAGGAAGAAATAGAACCAACAGGTGAACCCCCCCATAATGCTAAACTGGGAGAGGTGACAGGAACACTAAAATGTAATGCCAGAAACATTTGCAGAAAGAAGAACCAGGAACACCAACAGTGCAAAAGAAGTACAAACACAGGATAAAGGGTGGTGTCGCCGACACACAACATGGGCTAATTTCATGGAAGGTACACTCACTTGACAAAGGTGGATGAGCCTAAAATGACATAACATCATAACCCCCCATGACACTTTATAATAGAGTGCAAGTACAAAAACCATACAAGGTGTACAAGATCCCAGATATACAGAAGTAGGCACTTTATCTCAGTGCATTTACAGAACAAAGATGCAACAGTGGAGAAGCATACAACCTCAGAAGTCAGAAAGAAGAGTGAGCTAGAAAATCAGAAGAGGAGATCCCAAGACGTGTAGAACCCAAGTAGTCTACCAGAGTGCAAAAACTGCCAAACTTAGAGAAGAGATAACCTAGAGAAAAATCTAGAAAAAAGACCCCTGTAACTGAATAGTTCACTGAACTAGCTTTTCAATGATATCTGGTTTGCCAAAAATGGAGTCCGGATGAGCCAGATATGGCTCCCAGAAGGTAAAAACAAACATCAGACTTCAACAGTAAAAAATGCTATCAAAATAGTAGAGCCAAAAATCCTAATCACCATAGTTGGAAAGAGCTTAGAAAGAGATTTCTGAGGATATAACGAAGTCCAAAAAAGGCCTCCGTATGCTTCAGATAGAGCGAAAAAGGCGATAAGGGCTCAAAAATGCTCTAATGGCCTGGTTTTAAGCCCCAGGGGCTTAAAAAAATGGGCCCCCGGGTGCATGGCATGCACAGGGGCTAATTCAGGGCACCTGGTCATCAATATGACTGCCCGCTTTGTAAAAGGGCCCGCGGGGCTTAAAGCACCTGCCAGGCGGCGGGGTAGCCGGGCAGCGGTGTTGGTCGTGGGCGCCAGGCAGAGCGGAGGGGCCACTGAGGCAGAGGCTGGCAGAGCTGTGAGGGGCTGGGAGGTGGTCAGTGAGGCTCGGAGGTGGCGGAGCGGGCCGTAGGGGTGGCAGAGCGGCGGGGGCCGTGGAGCGGGTCGCAGGGCGGCGGGGCCGTGCAGTGAGCAGGGTTGCGGGCCGGCCACCGACCTGTGGCGGTGGAGCGCCGGTGGTGGCCCAAATTTTTTTTCATAGTGTGCATTTTTAAAACGCATAAAAACCTTAAAAAACAAGGGTTTTTTTAAATTTTTTGCGTCGGTTTCTGTGCCGTACGGTACAGGAAACTAATTTTTTTTTGCCTCAGAGTCGAGTAGTCCAAAATGGATGAATTTTATGTCATTTCTGGGGTTTTGGGGTGCTCTGAGCTCAATGGCAATGTCCATTTGAGCCCAAAGTGACCATAACCAAAGCCTGCCCCTGAAACACCACAAAAAATATTGAAAAACTTCTAAAACCCTCTGTGTCTGGTACGCTTCAACAAAAAACAAACAACCAGCTGCAGGATGGCTCTGATACCATGTTAGAAATAGGAAATTCCCTATTCTCCCAAGAACACCTGCATGCACACCTGTCATAAGAAGAAGCAAGATACAGAAGAGAGAAGAAGCTATGGCGGCCAAAAAGCCAGAGACATGATATCCATGTTGAAAGAATAAACTTCTATTATCAACAATAATGAATACAAAATACAATCTCCTTAATGAAATTAAAAGCGGTGAGTCCTTATAAAAGGATCACGAAACCCTAAAAGGGAAACCCTAAAGAATAATAAGCTGCCTAAGTATAACTTAAGCATAGAGTATAATAGACTAATAATTAAATGATTTAATTATTAGCTATAATATGACTACTCTAACAATTATTTGAATCACCAAGTTGAACTAGAAGTTTAGATTTAAAGTATTAGTGTTCAATATTGTCTGAATCACCCCCTCTCAGTAAACCATCTTTAGTGAGCTAAATCAATAGGGTATTTTGGTTACAATAAAATTTTAGTAAGAGAAGAAGACCATTTTAAGACAACTTTTACCACCAAGTGGGGTACCATGACATACAAAAATATGCCCTTTTGTTTATCCAATGATGGAGAAACCTTTTAGAAGGCCATGGACATGGATTTTCATAATTTAATGTATAAGATTGTCTTAGTGCACCTTGATGACATCACTATTTTATCAAGGAGGCAAAAGACCATTTAAAACATCTAAGGTAGATTTTTGAAAGGTGCAAAGAGTTTGGGATATCCCTCAACTCTAAAAAGTGTGTATTTTCCATGCATAAAGCCAGATTGCTTGGATACATTGTGTCTAAACAGGGTATCACCATTGACCCTAAAAGAATAAAAACAATTTTAGCTCTTCCTTTGCTAGCACACAAGAAGTGTTTGCAAAGTTTCATTGGTTAGATAAACATTATTAGAAGGTTTATTCTGAACATTGAAAATTTGAGTCCATTAACAACCATGTTAAGGAAAAATGTGCGTTTCAACTGGACTAGAGATGGAAAGAGGAGTTTTGAGTTGATAAAGGATGCACTTGCAGCAGTGCCCACACTTCTAATTCCTAATTTTTCCAAGGATTTTGTTTTATGCGCCTATGGAGATATTAATTCTATCTTAGCTATGTTAGTACAACACAATGATGAAGGTTTGGAACAACCCATGGAATTTTTTAGTGAAGGGATTAAGGACTACGAGCTAAGGTATTCTTTTGTGGAGAACATGTGCTTGTAGTTATAAGGAGCTTGAAAAAATTTAAGCACATGTTGTCTAATAATAGAATCATTCTAATGGTTTCTCATCTGATCATGAAAGAGTTCCTTTTGAGTAAGCACTTAAGTGATAAGAGAGTCGGTTGGGTGACTAAAGTTATGGAATATGATGTAGAAATCATGGTTACCAAGTTGGTCAGGGGAAAAGGGTTGTGCAAACAACTTGTTGATGCTATAGGAATAAAGGAAAAAAGTGGACAAGAGGTTGTTATGGTTTTACAAGATGATGAACACGTAATTTTAGTTTATGTCACTAATTGGGTACAACAAATGATTCATTTTTTGTAGACCAGTGAAATCCCACAAGGCTTGGATAAAGCCAAGAGGAGGTACTTTAGGTTGTAGTCCATTCCTTATGTTCTGTTGAATGAATTTCTTTTCAGAAAATATTTTAATGGTTTTTTTACTTAGATGCATTGATGTTGATCAAATGGGTAAAGTAATCTTGCATGAATTTCACAATGGGTCAATTGGAGGTCACTTTTCACCCAAAGAAACAATGCTCAAGGTGATGAAGAGTTTCTATTATTGGACTAGTCTATTCAAGGATGCACACCTATGGGTTATAAAGTGCAAGGAATGCACACTATTTTCTAGTAAAGAGAAGTTGGAAACCTCACCTTTGCAACCCATTTAGGGTGAACGACCTCATGAGATGGGGATATTACTTTATTGGATTTATAAACCCCCCATCTAGTGTTGGCCACAAGTGGGTCCCAATTGCTATAGATTATTTCACTAAGTGGACCAAGGAAGTGGCACTTAAAGAAGCTAATGAAGGCATTGTCGTGAATTTCTATGAAGAGCTGGTTTTTAGGTTTGGAGTTCATGAATCCATTATAATGATTTGATTGTTTTTGGTTTGAAAATTTCTGATTAGGCTGTAAGAAATGGAATTTATTTGAGCACATCTTCTAATTATTATCCACAAGGAAATGGCTAGGCAGAATCCACTAATAAGAATTTGATCAGAATTATCAAGAAGACCATTGAGGATAACAAGAGATCCTAGCATACTCAATTAAAGACAAGCTTGTGGGATGATTGAATCACTCAAAAAAGGTCAATAGGGCATACACCTTTCAAAATTGTTTATGATAGGGAGGCTCGATTACCTATCTCACTTGAGCTTCCAACTCTTGACTTGGCTAATCAACTTGATATGTTAGAAGAGGAACCAATGACTATGAGGCTTGGTCAGTTTATTGAGCTAGAGGAAGTTAGAGTAGAGACCTTAAGAAAAATTTAACACCATCAAGCACAGATGAATAGTTCTTTCCAAAAAAGGGCATATCCAAGAAATTTCTAGAGGGTGACATAGTGGTGAAATGGGATGAACATAAAAGAAATCCTATAAATCACTCCAAGTTTGATGTATTCTAGAGTGGGCCCTATATTAGCTCAGATTGTAAACATCATAATTATTTTCAAATTTCAAGGTTGGACGATAACATGGAGCAGTTCCAAGTGATCGAGATTCACCTCAAGCATTATTTTTTAGGTAGGATCTATCCTTGTACATACAAGAGTAGTTTGTAGTTGGTAAATAAGTGTTGAGGTACAATAAATTAGTTGTAGTTTTCATTTTCCCTAAGTATTGGTTACACATTTTTATTTAGTTGTTTCTAAGAAGGAGATGTACCTGCTGTAATGAAATACAATTGCATGAGATAGGTATCCATCATATGAAGTAGTGAATACATGTATCCACTACTGCACATCATACATCCCTCCCTCATAGAACCCTAATTAACTACAACAGTTTGTTAAGGTGTACATTTTTTCCCTTTTTAATCCATCAAGTAGACACATATCATTCGTGATAGTGATTTTGTTATCTTAGTATCCCAAACCATACATATGTACCAGATGGATTAGAATAAATTGTTGTTTGGATGTGATTTGCAGTAATGGAAAGAGGTGTGTTTTTTAAATATATTTTCATATAAGTGACTCTATGCACAATGGACTTGTCAAGGCAAATGTTAATTGTTGTTCCCACTGAGCATGGGGGGGGGGGGGGGGGGNGTGAATCAAACCAAATCAAACTTAAACACTTAAAAATCAACTCACTGATTCACTTGGTAACACTGAATACAATAATAACTGATTCACCAAATAAATTAATAACTTAAACAACCATACATCTCATAATATGCAAATCAATCATTCAAACTCAGTAAACACATATTTAACTCAGTTCACACTAGATTTAATGAGGAAACCCAATATGGGAAAAACCTCTATGAGAATTGTGACCCACAATAAAAATTTACCTTTCTAAAGTATGCTCAGTTAAGAACTTATCATGTTAAAGATTACAAACAAATTTGCTAAATGTGACCCTGTTAAGGAATTTCCCTTAGATTGATTAAGATCTTCACCTTGTTAGGAGTGGCCTTACTAGAGGTCTTTAAACACTCTTTTGGAATTTCACCTATGTCTATGATTTACAAATAAGACTGTTAAATCCACTCGGTTAAGAGATTTTCTCTGTTACAAATGCTAATAAGCAACATAAAAAATTTGATCTGTAAATATAGAAACTACCTTTTGCTTGTGTCAGATCCTTTATGCTCACATGAATACTGGCATCACATACTCCATTTTTCTCTATTTTAGACTGTAGATTATGCTCTTTCTTCTTCTATGTTCTTCTTGGTAACTTTGTTCTTCAGCTTCTTTTTGCTTCTTAATTCAATTCGCCAGCATCATAATCTCTGTTAGTTTCTCATCATATATATAGACATACTTTTACCTCTTAATCTCCTTTCTTGTGTTTTCCATCATTTGTGCACAGTTATTTGATCATCTTCTTCATAAATCTTAGCTCGGTAAACCGTTTCACTTTCACCTCATAACTTGAACTTTTCTCAGAACTCACATAATTAGGTTTAACTACTTGATCTTTGGCTTAGATCTTCCCATTGGATTTTATCACTCATAGATCTTCTAACGAACTTCCTTTAATTCTTATCTCCATCTAGATCATCATAGCTTTATATTAAATTTGATCTTATCATCATTTACAATCAATATCTTGTACTCAATAATTTTATTTGCAACTCAGTAACTAACTTCATTCACTTATCGGTGCTCGGTAACATAAAACTGATCAACTCAACTCTATACCAAATGACTCAATCTAGCTTGGTAGAGTAACTCTTTTCAGTCATAGCTTAACTCTTTTCAAATTTTTACTTAATCAATCAAGTGTACCGAATTGATAACATCAAATATATTGTAGCAAACAACTATATCAACATTACTTAATCATTGTCTGATTTGTATTTGTCACCCATTTAACTTCTTTTTTTGATATGGTAACTCAATAAAAATCAGTAAATCAATTGCTTGACATCAATGACAAAATAATAACTGATCTAACCATTTCTACAAACATATATACTCATTATCACTTAGTCTTTGTCATCTCCATCAGTTAATCAACAATATCCCTCTTTGGCATTGATGGAAACACTATAGTATTACAAAAAAAATTAATGATGGAAACTCTCAATACTTTCAATCTCTATCATTACTCCCTCTGAGTTGATATACTATTTTTGATCTCTAAACTGTTCACTGTTCTCCCTCTTGGATAAATTTTCTGATACTGTATCATACATTTTGATTCTCCTTCATGAGTAAATAGTAACAATTCATTCTCTCCCTCTATCATCAATATCTCCCTTATGGATAAATTTCATCAATTCATTCATCAATTTGATACTCTCCCTCTTTGACAACAATGCCAAAAAGTCATACTCCTGAAAACTTGATTCAACAGTGGATTATAACTTACATGTAAAATACTCATTACATACAAAAATTTCTTCACAACTTCAAGAATCACCTAAAGTGTGTCACATGAGCATCAATTCAAGAATATATATTCTAATAAATTAAAAAATTAATGCAACATGCCTCACACTAGTTAGTGAATATTGGATAGGGGAAAAACATCTAATTTACCTCTAAGATACTCAAAATCATCCTTCGGTAGTGACTTTGTAAAGATATAAGCCAATTGTTCCTTTGAATTCACATATTCCAATACCACATTCTTCTCTTGAACTTGGTCTCTCAAGTAGTGATACTTGATAGAAATGTGCTTGGTCTTTGAATGCATAATCGGGTTCTTTGATATATTGATAGTGCTCATGTTATCACAGAAAATAGTTATAGGATCTAAAATAATCTCTTGCATACCTTCAATTAGTTGTTTGATCCAAACAATATTCATACAATTCATGGTAGAAACAATATATTCTACCTCAACAATAGACTGTGAAATGCAACTCTGCTTCTTGCTTAGCCATGTGACCAATCTCTCACCTAGAAATAATACGTCTCCACTAGTACTTTTTTTGTCATCAATGTTTCCAACCCAATCTACATTAGTGTAGACTTGTAGATCAAAATTACCTCCTTTCTTGTACAATAAACCAAATATTTCAGTTCCTTTCAAATTTCTAAAAATTCTCTTGACTGCAGACATATGTGTTTCCTTTAGATTAGAAGAAAATCTCACAATAATCCCAACAAAGTGTGCTATATCAGGTCTTCTATGAACAACATACTGCAATTTACCAATCATGGATCAGTAAAGAGTATTATCCACCTCTTGTGTCTCATATTCTTTAGATAACTTACATCTTGTGACCATCGGTGTTCCAATAGGCTTGGAATCTTCCATACCAAAAGTTTTGAGGATGTCTTTGATATACTTAGTTTGTGTAATATAGATCCCTTCTGCAACTTATTTTATCTATAGTCCTAGAAAGAAATTAATCTCTCTAATCATTGAAATTTCAAACTCTTTTCTCATTTCATCAGTAAATGCCTTACATAAGGTGTTATTTCCTCCAAAAATAATATCATCAACAAAAATTTCAGCAATCAAAACCGTGTTGTCACTGTCACACTTCATGTAAATATTAATTTTATCACTTGTTCTTTGAAATACTATTTTTATTAGATAAGAGTGAAACCTCTCATACCATTCTTGGGGTGCTTGCTTCAAACCATAAAGATATTTATGTAACTTACATACCTGTTCTTACTTGTGCTCTCAATGAATCCTTCAGGCTATTCAATGTAAACTTCTTCTTCCAGTATCCCATTCAGAAATGTAGACTTGACATCCACTTGATAAAATTTGAATCCTTTGTAAGGTGTATAAGCTAGAAGTATTCTAACTCCTTCCAATCTAGCAAGAGGTGCAAAAGTCTCTCCATAATCTATTCCTTCTTCTTGTGCATAACCTTTCCAAACCAATCTAGCTTTATTTATGATAACTTCACCATTCTCATTTAGCTTGTTTTTTAAAATCCATTTAGTACCAATAACATTTTTATCCTTTGGCCTAGGTACTAAAGTCCATTTACTATTATTTTGTATCTGATCAAACTCTTCTTTCATTTCTTTCATCCAATCTTCATCCTCTAGTGCATCTTTAACTTTCTTTGGCTCAAATGAAGATATCAAACATGTATTGTCTCTTACCTTACTTCTAGTCATCACTCCAACATCTATATTTCCAATAATCTTGCTTGGGGAGTGGTTCCTCCTCACATATTTTGCTAAAACATGCTCGCTAGGTCTCAGTGCTTCATCCACATCGTTCGGTTGTAGAGAAATATATTCAACTTCCTCCTTGGTAGGTGCTCTTGGTAAGGTTTCAGGAACATCAGGTTGTATATATACAAACTTATCATAGTCTTTAGGTTCCTTTTTTCTTTCTTCATCATTCTTTTCTACAAGCTCATCAATTCTCACATTTTCACTTTCCACAATTTTGTTAGTAACTTTATTCAAACACTTATAGGTTTTACTCCTTGTAGAATATCCTAAGAATATTCCTTCATCCCCTTTAGAATCAAACTTTCCTTCTCTAGAATATTTCAATATATAACATCTACTTCCAAAAACTTTGAAATAACTAGCATTAGGTTTGTGATCACACTAGATTTTATAAGGTGTTCTATTAGTATATTTTTTCATTTGTACTCAGTTTAGTGTGTAAACAGTTGTACTGACTGCTTTTCTCCAGAATTTTTGTGAAATACCTTTCTCAATCATCAGTTTCCTAGCACAATAAACAATAGATATATTTCTTCTCTCAACAATACCATTCTATTGTGGTGTCCTCGGTGCTGACATCTATCTCTTAATTCCATTTTCATTACAAAAAAATGTAAACTCATAAGATGTAAACTCACCTCCTCTATCAGATCTCAAACATTTTAGTTGTCTTCCACTTTCTTTCTCAACTCGGGCCTTATACTAATTAAACGTTTGAAATGCATCATATTTTTCTTTTAAAAACATTACAAACATCATTCTAGATTAATCATCCACAAAGAGAATAAAATATCTGTCTCCATAGTAACTTTGAGTTCTCACGGGTCCACAGAAATCAATATGAACTAAATCCAAAATTCCTCGTGTAACATAAGTTTTGCTTGAAAAACTAGATTTAGACATCTTACCTATTTGACATTCTCTACACATAGCATTCTCAGGTTTCTCTAATCTCAGTAATCCTCTTACTCTATTATTTTCACTCACTTTGATCAAGTTGTCAAAATTAATATGACAAAGCCTTTTGTACCATAGCCAGATATCCTCAAATTTAGCATACATGCAACTCCTCATATAAGTATGAAGATAAAATAAATTACCTTTAGATTGTTCTACAGTAGAAATCAGATTTTCTTCTTATAAAAAAATTTCACTCTTCCATGTTGAAATTACAGTCGAGGACTTGTGTTATTTAACTATGCAACACTCAACAAATTATACTTTAATCCTTCAACCTAATAAACATCATTACACCTTGTGTTATTCAGTAGAATTATAGAATCTTTTCCTTTCACAGGGTATGGAGCATCATTACCAAATCTAACATATCCTCCATCATGATTTTCCAAGGAAATAAAATTAAGTGTGTCACCTGTAATGCGATGTGAACAAGCAATATCTATAATCCATGTTTCATTCTTACTTACTTTTGATATTAGGGCTCTTTGTTCTTCTTCATCATAATTGTCTTTAATAGAAACATAAACAACTTCTTTTTCCTCACTGTCATTTGAATCGTCATCACTTAAATCTTAATTAGCAATATGAAAATATTTCTTACTTTTATTTTTGTAGTCTCTGAATCTCCTGAATCCATTTTCTCTTTTGTCCTTATCTTTGTTATCCTTCTTCTCCTCATTATATTTCTCAGGGGAGTTAGATGAAAAATGACCAATCTTGTTACAGTTAAAAAATTTCATGGGTAACTTACCTCAGTATTTTCCTTTTCCTCTTTGTAGCCTTCTAGCCAACAAAGCTTCAAACTCTCTCTCGTTCTCTTCATCTGCAACATATAATTCTTCCAAACCACTATGAAAACTATAAATTATCTGACTAGCACTGGTCAAATATACATCACTAAGTATAGAATCATTAGAGATTCCTATCTTCAAATATGACTTAAATGCAGACTCAATATTAGATGTAACAGTTAAACTATTATCAAAATCATTAATTTCAAATGCAACCAGCTTACCAATAGTAGTATCAAGAGAAACATTCATATGAGGAATGGATCTCAACTCTTGTATATAAGATACTCAAATAGTATAACTTGGTAGTAGGGTTCTCAATATTTTTTGTGTAACATATTCCTCTATTTTGACTCCACCAACTCCTTTGATAGAATTTACAATCTCCTTAATTATAGTGATGTACTGTATTATGTTTTCTCCATATTTCATTCTCATTGAATCAAATCTACCTCTCAATCTTTCTACATTTTCTTTCTAAACATGTTGATCTCCACCATAGGTCAAAATAAGTTTATCCCACATTTGTTTCTAAGTAGTACATCCATTAAGTTCATCATATTCCTGGTCAGTAAGTGTAGAAGCTATCTCAATCATAACTTGTGTGTGTTCTTCTTTCTTTCTTATCTTAGTGATTGTCAAAGGTGCAGTAGTCGGTACAACATATTCATTATCAAGAAAATGAAGTCCATATTCTCCTATACCAGACACATGCAATCTTATTCTACTTTTCCATGAAGAGAAATGTTCCCTATTCAACTTTGGTGCTTCCCTCTTATACATCTTTAGATCTTGACTCAAGTCCTTTTAAAAATTAATACTTTAGAGAACCATTTCTTTGATACCAATTGTTGGTCCCACTGAGAGGGGGGTGAATCAGACAAAATCAAAATTACACACTTAAAACTCAACTCACTGATTCACTTGGTAACACTGAATACATTAATATTTGATTCACCAAATACCTTAACAACTTAGACAACCATACATCTCATAATATGAAAATCAATCATTGAAACTCAGTAAACACATATTTAACTCACTTGACACCAGATTCAACGAGGTAACCCAATATGGGAAAAAACTCTATGGTAATTGTGACCCACAATAAAAATGTACCTTTCCTAAAGTATGCTTGGTTAAGAACTTATCCTGTTAAAGATTACAAACACATTTTCTAAATGTGACCTTGTTAAGGGATTTCCCTCAGATCAATTAAGATCTTCACCCTGTTAGGAGTGGCGTTGCTAGAGGAATTTAAATAATCTTTTGGAATGTTACCTACATCTAGGATTTACAAATAGGACTGTTAAATCCAATTGGTTAAGAGATTTTCTTTGTTACAAATGCTAATAAGTAGCAGTAAAAATTTGATTTGTAAATATAGCAACTACCTTTTTTTGGAAATAATGGAATGGTGTATTGAGAGGGGAGGGGTGAATCAGTACCCTCAAAATTTTTATCAATTAACCTTTATCCTTTTAGTAATCAATTTTATTACCATTCATATCTTCTATTCTATCTTTGTGTATGTTATATCAATTCATAATTCAATAAGCATGTAAAACATTCATAGAAACATTCATGAAATGTATAGACACATGACACAAGATTTGGTAACGCAGAAAACCTCTGTTAGAAGGTAGAAACTACAGTGGGGATGAAACCCACAAAGCTTCACTATATGAAGAATGGAAGGGGTCGATTAAGGCTTACAATTTGATCACTTCTGATGATCTACCTTGTTAGGAGTATTATGTTGAGACTGATTAAGGTCTACTCTATTAAGAGCTTTAGAAACACTGTTTAGTGTGCACTCGGTTAAGATATTTACAAAGGATTGTTTAATCCACCTTTCTTGAAAGGATTTATGCTATTTTCTACACTTGTTAGAATGTAGACAAAAATATTTAGTGACCTGATTGTATGCAATCTACAATTTCTGATTGCACATCCATTAAATTCACATGTACAATGTATCACCTAATGTGATTGATTGATACCTCTGTTGCTCGGTAGCCTTGAATCTGGTTCTTGATAACCTAATTCATCTTTTTCTGTTCTTGCTCGAAACTCTTAGTCTGATCCATAGATGTGCTCCTTGGCTACTATCATCCTCTCATCTATTTGAAATGAATGATTACACATCTATTTATACAATAGATTGACCTATTTTAGTTTCACGTATTACAAAAATAACTCTATGATCAAAGGTTTACAACTTGACCTTGATCTCCTAGTTTGCATGTTTTTAATCAGTTAGACTGATTAAAATAATTACAATTACACTGCTTATGCCTCAAGAAATGGTTTTAAATAAAATAAAAATGCTAAATATAAAATATAAGTGTTTTTTCTGATGTGGAAGTCAGATCCACATTTCTCGGGATTTAATTGACTTTCGGTGTCTGATGCTCAGGTTGCTCTATTATCTGTCAGTTGGTGTTCCTTCTGTGAACTGTCTGTCGGGTTCCCTTGCTTTGTTGGGTTCCTCTACTTTTCTTCTCTGTCGGTTTACACTTCAACATTTTGGGTTGAGCTATGCAAACTGTGTCAGGTTTCTCTTGTGATCTATCTTGTCAAGTTTCTCTTAAACTTAACACTTTTTGGTGACCTTTTTTATATGTACTTTCAGTTTGTACTAAAAGTCTATCTTTCATTGTAGGTTTTATCGATGGTTCAAAAAATGTTTTCCCTTTTCATACTAATGGAAAAATGTGTCATCAATCTCCCCCTTTGACATTAGTATCAAAAAATGATATGTGTAAAATACTAAACTGTGTAGTATGTACACCATGTATTTACCTTGTCATTTATGACTCCCCCTATGTATATGCAGGTATAGTATATGTATATACATGTACACTTTCCTTTATACTATACCCCCTTTTCACCTTATCTTCATATCATTTTCCCGTTTGTATCATATCATTCTTCCTTAATGTACATATAATTTTCCCCCTTTTTTGATAGTAAGGGAAAAGGTGTATACTTACAACTTATCAAAAATATGGGAATGGGAATTCTTCATGTCTCTCATAAGTTTCTCCCATTTATCCTTTAGGTGTTCAGGAGCCATTTTCTCTAGTGTGATTCGGGCATGCATATCATAGATGTTGTCTACTACAGACATCTCTGGGGTGGCAATTAATTGTCTTACCAAAGTCATGTGTTGTTGCAGAAGTGTAAGAATTGGTAGCATTAGAGCCTGTAGCTCAGTAACCTCATCTCTAAACTTGGTTTCTGCCTCTAGAATTTCCTATCTCAACTTTCTATATTTCATAATCTTTCCAAATGCATCTTGATTGCATTGTCATTTGTGGTTAGACTGAGTACACTAGTATTAAGATCAGAATCTATTTGTGCAATCTTATCACTCTTTTCCTTAGTGATTTTCTCTAAAGTGAACAACTTTTGTATTAAGGTAATAGCCTCAGAAATTATTGGATCTAATTCATCTGCAAGTTTTGAGAGATTTACCTTTTTCACTGCCACTTCTTGGCTGATCTTTTCTATCAATTTGTATTGATATTTTTTTTTCTCGTTCTTTAATTTCTTTTTCTGCATCCACATTCTAAGATGTGATGGCCTCAGTTAGAAAAATATGTTGATCAAGGATGGGGGCATCTTGATCAACATCTATGTCAGGAACTATTTGTGTCAATATATCCCTTGTAGTTTCTAACACTAGGGATTCTTTGTTCTCTTTCCTTAGCTTTTCTTGCATAGAATTCCTTTGACATATTTCCCCATACTCTTTGAGAGATTCAAAATCCAATGTAGAAGGGTCACACTTTGGTATCTCAATGATTTCATCCAGTGTTACCTTTATTTTGGACTTCTTTGTCTTCTTCTTCTTCTTGGATGCTGAGTGGGAAGTACTTGAATGTGCCACCAAAGAAAGATCCTTTGCTTGGTCAGATGTGCTTGATGAAGGCTTTGGTGGTGTTGTGTCTTTTGCCTACTGGTTGGTATCTGCCTATCGGTTGGGAGTGGACGTTTCCACATCAACCTTTAGTTTATTTTCAGCATCTCCTTCGATATCCTTAGGAGTATTATCTTCTTTCTTCTCTTCTTCACCTTTTTCTTTCTTCCCTTCATCTATTTCTTTTTGTGTTCCATCTATGACATTTTGTTCATTAGTTGTATTTTTCTATTCATCATTACCCTTATCATCAAGTATGCTTGCATCAGGCTTGGGTGAGTATTCCTTTTGTGAGATTATGTTAATAGCTTGTATTAACAGTGGCATTTGGCCTGGTATATTCACCTGTGTAGTATCTGTAGTTGTGTCTTGTTCATCGGTTTGGGCTGGGACAACAATGACATCTTCATCTTTCTGTAACTCATCTACATGATCTCCTCTGGTAATATCAATGATAGTATTATCGAGCCATGTTTCATCTACAGTGTCCATATCCTTCTTAGCTTTTGTGTTCAATTCTTCTTCAATAACATCCTCATTAGTTATAATGATATGTTTGGGGCTCAGTTTAGCCTGATCTTCTTCAGTGTGTGGCTTGTCGGTAAGAGCTGCTTGTGGCTTGGGGCTTGAATCCATTTTTGGTACATTAAGTATCTTTCTCCATTCATCCTCAATTTTTCTATCAAGTTCAATTATATGTCCCTTTAGCACTTGGTAGGATCTTAATTTTGGTGAGAACTTTTTGGAATTTTTCTTCATCATTTCTTCAATCTCTTCCATCTTAGATTCAGGTGGCATGACTGAAACTAGGGCTCATTCCCTTATTTATTTCTCTTCCTTTAGAGAATATGTCCACCTAGTTGACAATCTACCCATAAGTTCTTTTTGCATTTAATCTTCAAATTGAATTGGTATATATTTAAATACACTCATCATTGTGATAATTTCCTCCTCTATCTTATTTTGGTCCTCGGGGTCTAGAGTTAGCCATTTTTTGATCTTGGGGTCAGTTATTGAACCTGGCTTGATGGTAGCTGCACATACATCATCAATTGTAGAGGGAAGTTTATTCTTAATAGGATGTTCATCATGTTCTATGTCTTCTAAATCTTCTTTGGTTATGATGAACTTCCTTCTTTTTGTTGGTACCTTTTTCCCTGTTTGAGGCTTTCTTTTATAGTTCCTTACTTGACCTTTCTTGATCGGTGAAGGACTTGAATCCTTTGCTGTCTGAATTATGGTCCTATATGAAAAAGTAGTCCTAGGATTCTTTGGGGGTGGTGCATCAGACTTTGTGAATTCTAAGTCACTAACCTTCTCAGCTTCACTGACAGGTGATTGAACCTCGGTTTCTTCTATCTGTTATGTTTCCTCTTCATTTACTGATAACTTCTTCTTCAAACTCTTAACCATTTTGTCCTTCTTCCTGTCAATATTTTTCACAACTAAGCTAGTTTTTAAACTTTCCTTGACTTTCTCATAAGTTCCAAACTTAGGTTGTGACTTGTCCAATGGTTCATTTATCAATGCTTCAATGGCATTGGTAGCTTGATCTATGTTAACCTCATAGTCAAGTGGTGCCAGCCATGTTGTCCTTAATATAACTGGCTTGATATAGGTGTAATCAGTGTCCACCATAAAATAAATGCCAGTCTTATACTTTTTTGCCAATTTTTCTGGTATCCTCGTCCTCTTCTGCATTCTGTCTTTGAATCCAGTGAAGTATTCATCCATGACTGATTCAAAATTATCTCCTAGTGATTTGATGAACTCATTAATCTGTGTGGTCACTAGTCAGGTAGTGTCCCATTTGACATTGTTGATAGATGGGAAGGATGCTTGAAAATAAAAAAATATGCTAATGAGTGAACCAAACTTACACAAGTTAGAATTTGCAGTGCTGATTGTCCTCATGTTCTCATCTAATTACCTTAGTATAAGTTCTGATAGATCTAACTGCAATCCATTCTTAACAATTTTATGTGTTGTATCCACTGCTCTAGATGCAATACTGTTCATCCTGCTAGCTTGAAAGAATTTGTATCCTAAGACACATGTTCCAAATTTCATTTCATCATCATTGATGGTGGATACATTTAATCCTCTTCCATCCCATGCTACTCCTATGTTATTTTCAATATCAGCGTGAGAGGGGTGCTTTAGTGCCTTTGCTTTATCAGTATAGGATAACCAGTAACAACATGTATAACATCCCTGGTTATCAGTTTTGGGTCATCCAGCCATATCTTTCGGTCATTCATTCTACTTAGTACTAACTGAATCCATTTGGTCTTGAATTCCTTTGGGAATAATAGGCCACATGTGAGCCCTTTCACTTCAATGTACTTATGTTATTCTTTGATTGTTCCATCATATTTGCAAATATTTTTGCAAGCTTTCTCAACCTCAAGGTCTTCTATTTCTACAATCTTGTAGTGAATATATGCTCAGACATCCTCAACGCGCAAAACCCTAGCTGGTATACTGGAGAATGCACCAGTGTTGTTGGGTTGTGAAGCAACCTCAGGAAAGATCTTGTAATGAGGTTTTTCACAAGTGGTATTCTTGATTAGATTGACCTTTATCTTCTTTGCATTCTTGATCTTGGAGCTTCATGAAGTAGTTGCCATCATTTCAGAAATTAGGGCTTTTTCCTGTAAAAGAAAATAGAGTTCTTGGTGAATGTTGTTACTTACTTCAACCTTATGTGACTGTTGGGAATATTTTTGAGTGCTGTGAACATGGTTGAAGTCACTCTGTAATCTGGTCTCTTTGTGCTCTAGTTTTGCTTTTCTTCTTCACTTAAATCTCTTTGTAAACAATGAGTTCTTCCATCGACTATTTATAGACTTTTTTCCCTAAGTCATGTCATAAATGCTTACCCACTTCTTGGTGTTTGAAGATGGATTCATCGAGTATCATACCCACTTCATTCTTGATGAGAACATGATTCTTGGGCCAGGTGTCAACTCATTTGACTATTTACTGACGAATCTCGTAATATGGAGAATACAACATTGTCTTTTTACATGATTATCGACGGAGCTCAGTTTACACTAGAGAATTAGCTTTTTATGTGTTAACGGACGATGCTCGGTAAATATAGACAAATTAGATTTGTATTTACATTGATTATTTTTGGTAAGCATTGACCAATGAGATTAAATTCATAGAATCATAACAAGTAATACCATAGTGCATCTTTAATCATGCTAGTTTGGAATTTCATCAATGTATAATGAAATTGATGCAAAATATAACTTGGTACAATGCAGTTCCATAGTTACTTGTTCATATTAGGTGGGGGTGGTATGTCACTAGATCCATTAGACAAGGTGTCACCATTTGCATCGCTTGGTCCAACATATTCAGTGTTTGTAGATTTCCTCCACATTTTGTTTCTCATCTTCCTGATGTCTTCAATAGTGTTTCCATTGGTAAAGGTGTCTGTCTCTGTCACTTAGTCTCTATAGTTCGTCCTTAGATGACCAAATTTATGATAGTGTAGACATGCCATTCTGGGGTTAGTCCAGCTCGTAGACTTTCTCATCCATTGTCTCATACAGTTTGTAGCTATGTGTCCAAATCTTCCACATGTTGTGTAGTTTTCCCATGTGTTGTAATCCGAAACATATGAGTTACTGACTCTTTTCGGTTGATAAGCAGTTTCTTGATCTTTAGGCTTCCATTCTTTCCTTTTGTTCTTCCAACATTCAAGAGATGTCTTCCCATGCATTTTTCAAGTAGGAAAATATTTGTCTATGTAGGTTTCCTTCTTTGGTTGTTTCACCTCAGATTTACATTCATATGCTTTATGTCCTTTCTTGTTACATTTATAACAAATTCCTATGAATGGAGGTGTGGATTTAGGAATACCTTTTATTTTTCTCCTGCAAACATTTGATGTGTGGCCTGGTTTTCCATAGTGATTGCATGACTGATTTCTTGGTCTTGGATTTGTGTAGACATTATTTGGATCAACTTGGTATGGTGATTCTTCATTCTCAGTATACCCTAGTCTGGTATTGTTGTTGACTCTTCTTTTTCCATCCAAAAAATCATGCATCCTTTTGGTGCTTTCTTCAGCTCTTTTGATCATGTCATTGTGTTATTGCTGAATTCTCACTTAATGCTTTATTTTTTTATTTTCTTCTCTTAGCTCACCGATAGCTTCTATTCTTTCAATGAGTTCTATGTTCATTCCATTTTCCTCCTGACTCATAAGAATAATTTGATTGGTGAGCTCATGATGATGTTCTATAAGTCTTTGTATTTCTGACTCTTTCTCTTGTATCTTTTTAGTAATTTTCCTTCTATCATCAATAACTAGTGTTTTTTCTTGTTCATCTTGTCTAGCATTTTTCATAACATCAATCATTCTTACCATCTATATCTCTTGACCGATTTGCAGATATTTCACTTGTCTAGCCAGATGTTTATTGATTTCATTCAGACTTGTGATGCTTTCTTCAAATGTGTCTAATTCTTTGCTAGTTGTAGATCCTAAAGATTCAAATAGATCTGATATCTCTTCCTCATGATAGTCTGTTTCATTACAATGAGATTCCATAATCTTTCTTTCATCCATCAATTGTCTCATCTTGACTCTAGCTTCTTTATATTGTTCATAAAAGATATGTATCTCTAACTTCTGGTTCTCAATACTCTTGTCTAGCTTGTACCTTTCCATTGTATGATCTTTTCTCTTAATTCTTTAAACTTTTCCAAATAAGAGATCTAGCTCTGATACCAATTGTTGGAAATAATGGAATGGTGTAGTGAGAGGGGAGGGGTGAATCAGTACCCTCAAATTTTTTATCAATTAACCTTTATCCTTTTAGTAATCATTTGTATTACCATTCATATTTGCTATTCTATATTTGTGTATGTTATATCAATTCATAATTCAATAAGCATGTAAAACATTCATGAAATGTATTGACAAATGACACAAGATTTGGTAACGCAGAAAACCCTTGTTAGAAGGTAAAAGCTCGGGTGGGGACAAACCCCACAAAACTTCACTATCTACAGAATGGAAGGGGCCGGTTAAGGCTTACAAGTTTGATCACTTTTGATGATCTTACCCTGTTAGGAGTAACATATAGAGACTGGTTAAGGTCTACTCTATTAAGAGCTTTAGCAACACTATTTAGTGCGCACTCAGTTAAGAGATTTACAAAGGATTGTTAAATTCACCTTTCTTGAAAGGATTTCTTCTATTTGCTACACTTGTTAGAATGTAGACAAAAAAATTTAGTGACCTGAGTGTATGAAATCTACAATTTCTAATTACAAATCCATTAAATTCACATGTATAATGTATCACCTAATGTGATTGATTAATACCTCTATTGCTTAGTAGCCTTGAATCTCGTTCTTGATAACCTAATTCATCTTTTGCTGTTCTTTCTCAAAACTCTTAGTCTGATCCATAGATGTGCTCCTTGGCTACTATCATCCTCTCATCCATTTCAAATGAATTATTATACATCTATTTATACAATAGATTGACCTATTTTAGTTTCAAGTATTACAAAGATAAGTCTATGATCAAAGGTTTACAACTTGACCTTGATCTCCTAGTTTGCATGTTTTCAATTAGTTAGACTGATTAAAATAATTACAATTACATTGCTTGTCCCTCAAGAAATGGTTTTAAATCAAATCAAAATTCTAAATATAAAACATAAGTGTTTTATCTAACATGGAAGTCAGATCCACATTTATCAGGATTTAACTAACTTTCGGTGTCTGATTCCCAGGTTGCTCTGTTGTCTATCAATCAGTGTTCATTCTGTGAATTGTCTAGTGGGTTCCCTTTCTCTGTTGGGTTCCTCTTCTTTTCTTCTCTGTCGGTTTACACTTCAATATTTTTTCAGGTTGAACTATGCAAACTGTGTTGGGCTTCTCTTGTGATTTGTCTTTTCAGGTTTCTCTTGAACTTAACACTTTTCGGTGACCTTTGTTATCTATAATTTTGGTTTGTACTAAAATTATTTCTTTTGGTGTAGGTGTTACTGATGGTTCAAAAAATATTTTCCCTTTGCATACTAATGGAAAAATGTTTCATCACCTTTTTCTTGTGTCAGATCCTTTATACTCACATGAATACTGGCATCACATACTGCATTTTTCTCTGTTTCAAACTGTAGATTCTGCTCTTTCTTCTTCTCTGTTATGCTCGGTAACTTTGTTCTTCATCTTCTCTCTGCTTCTTAATTCAATTCGCCAGCATCATAATCTATGTTAGTTTCTCATAATTTGTATAGACATACTTTTGCCTCTTAATCTCCTTGCTTAGGTTTTCCATCATTTACAGTCAGTTTTTCAATCATCTTCTTCATAAATCTTAACTCGGTAAACCATTTCACTCTTACCTCGTAACTTGACCTTTTCTCAAAACTCACATAATCAGGTTTAAACACTTGATCTTTGCTTTAGATCTTCCCATTGAATTTTCTCTCTCGTAGATCATTCTAACAAAATTCCTTTAATTCTTATCTCCATCTAGATCATCATAGATTTGTATTAAATTTGATCTTATCATCATTTAAAATCAATATCCTGTACTCGGTAATTTTTTTTGCAAGTCAGTAACTAACTTCGTTCAATACTCAGTGCTCGATAACAAAAAAACTGATCAACACAACTCTATACTGACTGACTCGGTCTAGCTTGGTAGCTGAATAACTATTTTCAGTCATAACTTAACTCTTTTCAATTTATGATTTAATCAATCAAGTGTACCGACTTGATAACATCAAATATATAGTAGAAAACAACTATATCAACATTTCTTAATCACTATCTGATATTTATTTGTCACCCATTTAATTTATCCTTCTTATGATATGGTAACTCAATAAAAATTAGTAAATCAATTGTTTGACATCAATGACAAAATAATAACTGATCTAACCATTTCTACAAACATGTATACTCATTATCACTTGGTTTGCATCATCTCCATCAGTTAATCAATAGTTAATAATGTTTAGCAAGAAAACATATTGTAGATCTTTCCAAAAATGTTACCAATTTTCAGTACCAAGTTCAATCAAGCAGAGCTGTTATGTTTTAAAATAAATTAAGGTACATTTTAGTTCTCCTGAATCACATTCATTTGCATAGATGAAAAGAGAAAAATATTATAGTGCTACATTACATTATACAAATTCATTTTACATAGGAGAGAGTGCAAAACATTTAGAGGAAAAGTAATATTTATTGAGAATGCAAATAAATAATGTCTCACACAAGCCGCGAGACTAACCATTATGATGAAAATAAAAAGGATATTATACATTTGAAGATGCTATAAAAAATAAAGGCATAGCTAGTAAATGATGACTTGTTATTGCCTAGATGATGAGCCCAGATTGTGTTTCTTTGCCTTGTCTTCAGTCCCCCCACTTGCCTTGCGTCCATCCATTTCTTACTTTTTACTTCATTCCTGCATATGAGAGATAAGAATGAAGTTAGATCAATGATTGAAGAAATACCATGTCATCATATACTTCATGTACCCGCATATGCAAACAAACAATTTGATCTCCACATGCAAGTTCTATAAGTTATTTTATATCTAACAAGTTTTATTCATGTGCAGTTACAAGTGTCATTCTCGTAGCACGTGAGTTAAAATGTGTCTCCCACAAGGGTTGAGCCCAACATTCTACTGGACAAGAAATGAATTACAATGAGACAATAGCATCAAGATGGTACACAAAATAAGATGGTGGAATCACATGCCACATGGAACAAAATAGATGATGAATCAATCTAATAGCTATATCAAGATTCAAATGCACCAAAAATCATAGTCAAGAATGCTATAGGATTTATTATCATGGTATTCAAAGCAAGTACAATAAGGATAATTAGAGAATTCATGTAGTTTGTTACCTAATATCAAAAGGTGAAGTGATATTAATGTTGGTAACAGTCATTAAATTCAGAGTGACAGTGACAATCAACAATGCTTGACTTATCATCAAAAGAGTGGATGTGAGAAAAAATCAAATATTAAGGCTATAAAAAAGTGGGAGGTCTTGGACATATAGTAGGCTAACCCAAACATGAGTACATTTTTTGAAAAACCAGACATATCATTGGAAATAAATTGAAGAACAAGAACATCAATAACAATCAATAATCTTCCAGGTTCTTTTAACTTTATTTCAAGGGTGTATGTTCATAATAGAGAAACAGAGAAAAAATAAGAGGTAATAACAGTGGGAACATATGCTTCATATTTTCATTTACAATTAGTAGATATTTTTAAATAGCATAAAGACATCCACAATATTTTCATAAGGAACAATGATATCATATCCAGTAGCAAGTAACCAAACAAATGCAAAGTGTCCTAAGGGAAAAAATATTTATCATAGATAAAAGGTGAAATAAGATCCACAGAATGAACATGAGTCAATACAAGATGAAAATCATTGCTACATACAAACTTCACAAAATGCTACACCAGTCATATATACCATGCCATAATCATTTACAGTGACAAGAATATACTTTTTGAAGGTGCTTTAACAAATGTCTCAAATGTAATAAAAACATGGCACCATCTTTGAAGAGGCTAATGCAAGGTGGTATCAAGGTGATTAGGAAATGAGTGTGATTGACGTGCTATGACAAAACTACATCAATGAATAAGATAATAACAATGAAGGATAATAAAATTTCATGGAGAAACAATGAAACATCAATCGGTGATGTTGAAGACATCATCAAACACCATAAGAATGAGGGACATGGTCTACTAAATCAAATCATGAAGGTACATTCTTTATTATGTTTTAGACATATCATATTAATTAGCAACCATGTCACACAATGAAAAAAGTAATTGTGAATCGATGTCTTGGAATGTTGTATGGGAATTAAGACATAGTTACATGAAAGCACAAATAGATGCATCTACAAGGTAGCATGAAGATCATTATTTTTTTATAAGGATAAAAATTGTTACAAGTTGAAAATAATCAAAGCATTTATAATGATGAGATAGAGCAGAGCATGAGAGTACAATAATGATAACACTAAACTTGTCCAAAAGGCAACATATTCTCATATACATTAGAGCAGTTGAGAAGGAAGGAGAGAGGCCATGTACATAGTTGCAGCCACATTTGAGAATTAAAATTAGAACAACAATATGATGCGTCATGTATAATGGATTTTTCTTTTCATAGTTGATTTGTCAAGGAGAGACACTCATAGTGGTCACAGGGAAAAAAATGTAAAAGGGGAGCAAATTTGAGAGTGTCACATGTAGTATGCATAATGACAATCATGATTATGACCAATATTAAGATTAATGGCATATCTAGCAAGGTACAAAGATATTATTTCTACAGGTACAAATATAAATTCAAAATGGATTAATAGAAAATGTACTAATCAAAAAATCATGGAAAAGGTATGAGTAATCTTAAAATTCAAAATAGACTTGAAAGATAGACACATCTGAAAGGGGAGACACAATATTAAGGAATAAAAATACATTTTTTATTATGTCAGTCATGAGGTTTTGAATGCACAATGATATCATTGTCTCAAAAGATGGAGTCATAATAATTTTTTCATTCTTTCATAACATCTCTATGTTGTAGGCTGGTAATCATATGAACAACAAACTCATCCAAATAAAAAGGAATATAAAGTCTAGAGATATAAATGTTTTGGATATCAAAGCATTGTTACACCAAATAAAGATCCCAGTATCTTTCAAAGATACATTTATAGTTTTAGAGATCTCATGACTGTTACAAAGATGTGTTTGACTGTAGAATCATTTCAATTGTTGTATGTCAACTATCATGAACACTTATAAACCTAACATATCCATAATTTTTTTAGCATAGAGAGGAAGGGTCAAGGATGTCTCATCCAACAAAGAGAAGTCACAAGACAAGTGTTGCAGATCATAATGAGGTTATCCAAGTAAGAAAAGGACAAAAATATCATGATGTTAGCCTGGGTCAAAATTCAGTCATCAACTTTCTAGCAGCAATACAAGGGAGAATGAGCAGATTTTAATGATGCAAAAACCAGTGATATAAGTATCAATATGTTTTTGTAAAGATAGAAGACAATGAAGATAAATAAAATGATCCATTTTGAGGTGTTACCCCTTTTAAAGATAACAAATAACATTTATCTAATGACTCTAAGCCAGAGATAGCAAAGAATATTGATTGGATAATGGATAGCCAAGTGACCAAGAAGTGTGATCTCAGTTATGATAGACATAGACAAAACTCGATGAGTTTTTCTTCAATTTTTGTAAAATCTTTACAAGGCATAAATTGCATAGAAAGAAATTGGGTTTAAAATCCTATTTAATTAATAAAATCTCACGACCTCCAGTAATAGCATCATTCAATCAATAAAGGACAAAAGTAATGCCTTCATAGTGTTCATCAATATGTATGGATGATAGATAATGTGCGGTCTTAAAAAGAGTGGAAAGAACACTACTAGATAGTGATATAACATGGATAGAGACATATATATATATATATATATATATATA
>MU223818.1:2848776-2885690 GCA_018584345.1 Thuja plicata | reverse complement strand
CTTCAACAACCACAACTTGGAACGTGTCGAGATTCAAACATAGCAGTGGGTCTATAAATGTCTTTCTGCTCATAGTGCTGGAAATCCATATTTTCTAATATCATTTCTTACGTATAAAAACTCTTAAGGGAAGTGTGCAAGGGTCTGAGAAAAAAATGCAACCATGCAGAGGATAATTTGCATGAAAGCTCCAAAAGATGTCACATCCACAAAAAGGACAGACAAACATGTATAAAATAAATACCCAGAGGTGCATAGAACTACGAATGACACAACCTCATGAAATACAAGACGATATCAAGTAGCCATGTTTTCTTTGCATGAAGAAAAAGAAAGAGTTTTTCTTTACAAAATGAGCAATGTGAAGTACCTATGGCAGATTTCTGAGATCTCTAGAGGTTTTCATGTTAGGCCCAAAAGGAGGCAAGCACAACTGAGAGGGGGGTGGGGGGGGGGTGAATCAATTGTACACACATAATAAATTTAATTTCACTTTAGCTTTTTAGATTTGAAAGATAAACAATAACACAAGATCCATAGCACAGAACTCAAAACACAAAGATTTGTTCTAGAGGAAACCTCATTAAGGGAAAACCTGGTGGGAATCACCACAAGATAAATGTACTTTTCTAAAAGTATTGCCTGGTTAAGAGAAAGATAGAGAAAAAAGGATGCACAAGAAAGTACAAAATTACAACCTAATCACCGAGCACACTTCCCATAGCACACTACTCACAATACAATCTCAGATTTGGCCCTCACTTGGGTCCATTGATCCATCTTCACTTGCAAAAGGGTGGAAATACAGTCCATTATTACTAAACTGACACACAACATCTTCAATGCCAATACAATTCCAATGATGTAAAAAATATTCCTTAAAGAAACAAAAATTCTTCTTACAATTTCATACAACCACATATCTCTCCCTTAATGATTACAAAATAATCTCTCATTTACACCGATTACAAAGAATCGTCAACCACTAGGTTGGATAGACCTATTACAATAAAAGATATAAATTTTAAGCTCAATTGTCCAAGTGATCCAAATCAAGTCAGATAAGACTTAGATAGGACCCAAATTATTAACCACAAACATGCTTGCATGACATTCAAGCAACATCAAGCATCTCAACATGTTACTCCATCAGGTCGGTTACGACCTAAATGAAGAAACACCAACACTCTACCCAAAATAGATGCAGTCCAGCAGCATGATCATTACATGTTCCAATAACACCAACAAGCACGATCAATAATATTCATAATACTCACATAATCTCATCTTTATCTCTAATTAATAGGAACACCAAATATCAAACTCTGTCATAAAAAAAGATACCTTGACATACACTGAATCATGAACAATACCAGCTATGAACATGATGATAAGGCACCATGCAACCACTAGCTTTGCAACCTATGAAACATAAAATCAAGGACATTTTGATCCAAATATTCAACCTCTATACATAGGAACACTACAACAGAAGCTACCAAGAACTTGATCAAACCATACTCAATCTTTCATCTCAACATCGGTGAACCTTTGTAGACAAAATACAAACACCATGGAACAAAACCTTATGATCACAAATCCAGATCTTAAATATAACACCTGAACAACTAGAATCTTCTTCACTGAACACACTAAAAACAATGTTTGAAATAGTAACAAGTATGTTGACATCAATGACAAAACATTAATGTTAGCACACACAAAAGCCAAACTTTGACATGCTCAACAATCATTCAACAATATCCCCTTTTGGCATTGATGGAAACATGCAAAGTAAAAAACTGATCAATGCACAAATTCATTAATATATGCATAAAGTCATTAATATATCCACCTGATCACTCTGAAAATCCAGCTTCAACACAATCAACATAATCTCTTCCAAGCACAGTAACTTCTATTTTTAACATACAATATTTCCCCCTTTGACATCAATTGAAAAGGGCCAAAGATCTCAAAAACAACTGAATTCACCTCAAAGGGAAAAATATATAAATCTCAGTACCAAACCAAAATAACGATAAGACTTCTCCCCCTAAGGAGTAGTCCCCAAACTCACCAATCCAGTAACTGATATTATGATAGGCTTACTGGATTTATGCCATCCTCAACATCAATTGCTCTGATCGGGAGGGGCTATCACCCCAACCTTCTCCCTGAGATACACAAATGTATCCTTCAGAAAATGATTTGTAAAGATGTCAGCAATATGTTCCTTACTAGATACAAATTCTAGTTTTACTTCCTTTTCATTGATTCTATCCCTCAAAACATGAAACTTAATAGAAATATGATTTTTTCTTGAGTGTTACACGTGATTATTTGGGATACATATAGCACTAGAGTTATCACACTAGATAAAAATAGGTTCATCAATGTTTATCTTTATATCCTTCAACATTTGCTTCATCGAAATAGCTTGATTAAAATTTATTGCACCTACAATATACTCAGCCCCAACAATAAATTGAGAAATATAATTCCACTTCTTACTAACCCAAGATAGTAGTCTCTTACCCAAAAATAATGCACCTCCACTAGTACTCTTTATGTCATCAACATTTCCTGCCCAATCAGCATCAATGTATGCACATAGAGTAAAATATTCATCTTTTTCATACCATAATCTGTAGTCAGCTGTACCCTTCAAGTATCTGAAAATTATTTTGATAGAAACTACATGTGATTACTTTGGTTCAACTTGAAATCTTGCAGTAATTCCAACAACATTTGATATCTCTGGTCGATAATGCATTAGATATTGAAATCCTCCAATCATAGATTTGTATAGTGTCTGATTAGCACAAGGGGATTCATCATCTTTAGTTAACTTGCAACCAGTATCCATAGGAGTTCCTACCGGTTTTGAATTTTCCATACCAAATTTATTTAGTAATTTTCTGACATACTTGGATTGTGCGATAAAAATTCCTTTATCCAACTGTATAATTTACAATCCAAGAAATAATTTCATCTCTCCTATCATAGACATCTCAATTTTTTTTTTCATTTCATCAGAAAAACCTCTACTCAACTCATCATTACCACCAAATATAATATCATCAACAAATACTTTAGAAATCAAGATATTGTCATCAATTATTCTGAAATATAAGTTACTATCTGCATTTCCCTTACTGAAACCAATGTTTATCAAATACCTTTCCAATCTAGCATATCAGGCTCTAGGAGATTTCTTTAATCCAAACAAATATTTTTGCAATTTACAAACCATGTCTCCTTCTTTGATTAGAGTAAAACCATCTGGTTGCTCAATATAAACATCTTCCTTTAGTTCACCATTCAAAAATGCAGACTTAACATCCATCTGATAGACTTTAAGTTTTTTGTAAGCTGCATATGCAAGAAATAATCTAACAAATTCAAGTCTAGCTATAGGAGATAAGGTCAATATAAATTCAATACCTTCCATTTGTGAATATCCTTTGCATACCAGTCTTTCTTTTTTTTGAACCACTTTACCATCTTCATTCAACTTATTTCTGAATACCCATTTAGTAACAATTACATTTTTGTGAAAAGATCTAGGAACAAGAATCCAAGTCTTGTTCTTCTTAATCTGAACAAGCTCTTCTCTCATTGCTTTCATCCAACTCTCATCATTGCATGCTTATTTTATATCTTTAGGTTCAAATTTAGATAACAAATATGTTTCATCCCTACTAGTTTTTTCTCTAGTTTGAACACATTTATTCTTATCACCAATAATAACATCTTCAGAATGATTAATTATTACATACTGTGATGTTTTCAGTATCAGTTGTGTAGCAGACCCTTCAGTGTCAATATTCACTTCATTTTCCAATGGTTCTCTCTGATCTTTCGATCCATTTTTATTCTGTTTTTGCACTTCCATAATCTTATTGTTATACCAACAAGTTTTTTCTGATCTCTGCATATTTTCATCAACTCTGACATTTTCACTTTCAACAATCTTCTTTAGTCTGTAGTTATAAAATTTATATGATTTTCTCTTTGTATAATATCCAATAAATATTCCTTCATCACTTCTAGGATCAAACTTTCCAATAGCCTCATCTCTCTTAATGTAGCATTTACTTCCAAAAATTCTAAAGTATTTCATTGTAGGAATATGACCATACCATAGTTCATAAGGAGTCTTATTGGTTCCTTAATTTGTACTCAGTTCAAAGTGTATAATGTGGTGCACACTGCTTCTCTCTAGTAGATCTAAAATTTTTTTCCTTCAATCATCATAATCCTAGCTGTAATTTAGGATAGTCCTATTCCTTTGCTTAAAAACACCATTCTGCTGTGGGGTTTAGAGAGCAGAAGCTCATCTCTTTATCTCATGCTCTTCACAAAATGCATAAAAATCACAAGATGTAAATTCTCCACCTCTTTATTATCTTAGGCATCTTAATCTCTTCACAGATTCTATTTCTACCATCATCTTGAATATCTTAAATTTATGAAAAGCTTTTGATTTTTCTTTCAAAAATGCAACCCACATCATTCTAGAATAGTCATCAATAAATAGAACTATATATATATATATATATCACCATAATAGCTTCTTGTCATAGTAGGACCACATAGATATGTATGTACAAAATCTAACACTCCATTTAAGGAATATGTCTTGTTGTCAAAAGTGGATCTACTTAGTTTACCCAATTGACATTCTTTGCACATGTTGTTAGGCTTCATCAGTTTATGTAAATCTCTTATAGCATTAATAGTGTTGATTTTCACCATATTATCAAAGTTCACATGACAAAATATTCTATGACATAACCAACTATCATCAATATTAGCAATAAATTATTTACTCTTAGTAGTTTCCAAATGAAATATATTACCAATAGTTTGTGTACCTAATGCAATAAGCTTTCCTATACTTCCAATAATCTTGCAGATTCCATCCATAAATTTCAATTTGTAACCTTTATCCAATATTTGTCCAAAACTCAACAAATTATGATTCAAACCTTCAACATATAGGCCATCATTTGTACTATTTTTTACCATCAAGAGTAATAGATCCTTTCCCTTTAAGAAAACAAAGAGAATTTGTACTAAATCTAACAAAACCACCATCATAATATTCAAGCTTTACAAACTTATCCTTGTCACCAGTCATATGATGTGAGTATCCACTATCAATAACCCATTTATCTATTTTAAAAACTCATGAAACCAATGCATTTTCTTCTTTTGGTTTGTCTTCTTTAACAACAATAAACACAATTTCATCCTCACTAGCAACAGACTCATAATCACTCACACCTTCTTTAGTAGCATAAACACTATTATGACTCTTAGAATGATATTTCTTATATTTGTCTCTAACATAACCATAGTTTTTATTCAGATATCTAGATGCAATATGATCAATATTTATACAATAGAAGAATTTCAAAGGTAACCTTCCTTCATTGATCTAAATTATGATTTAGATTACAATACCTGGTGTGATACCTGCGGTATTATCAAGTTTAATATAACAACTAGAAGACTAACAACAAAATTGTAAGCCAAAAAGTCATCCATTCTATTCAAAATTAGAGTTTATACAAATATGATGGATCCCAAGGGTCACTAGAACCCCTTGCAAATGAAATGAAGAGTCCTCATAATGTTTATTATAAATAAACTTATTAGAACTACCAAAAATTTCAAAAAACTATATAAAAATTTAGGCCCACTTGGAGAAGGCATAACTTTCTAGTGCTAGCTCCAATTTGTGAACCATTTACTTTGTTGGAAAGATACTAAAAAATTATAGAACCAAAATTTGGAGGTCACTCGATTGGTGGGCCCTCCATGGGAGAGATAGGCCCAAAAATGCCCCAACGATCTTCAAAAATGCAGTTTACTGAGACAAAAAATACTGAAAAATTCAATTTTAGTATTTTCTGTTGGGATTAATGGGAAGTAGTACTTAGAGGGGAGGGGTGAATCATTACATCTAAAATTTTTAACACTTTTCACCTTACTTCATTAGCAATCAATCTTTATTGTATTACCAGCCAAATCTGATGTTCTTTCTTACGCATGTAATATTAATTCATAAACTTAATTGTATGTAACATTCATGAAAGTAATAGAAACATAACACAAGATATCATATCACAGAAAACTCCTGTTAGGATGTAAAAAATATGGTGGGGATGGCACCCACAACACTTCACTATCTGCAGATCGGAAGGGAGCTGATTAAGACTTATAATTTGATCACTTCTGATGATCTACCCTGTTAGGAGTATTAATGTGAAGACCTTTTAGGATCTACTCTGTTAAGAGCTTTAGCAACACTGATGTAGTGTGCACTCGGTTAAGAGATTTACAATAGGATTGTTAGATCCACCTTCCTTGAAAGGATTTCTTAAGTGTACTACACTTGTTACAATGTGTGCAATATGTATGACCTGACTGTATGCAATCTATAATTGATGATCATAGATCCATTAAAGCTTACAAAGTATGAATATCACCTATAGTGATTGATTAATACCTTTTCCTACTTGTCAGTAGCCTTGGTTCTTGTTCTTGAAAAGTGATTTGATCTTTGTCTGTGCTTCTGAATGAATTCTCTTGTCTAAACCTTAGATGATCTTAGAGGCTACAATCATCATCGAGCAACATGTTCACAATTGATTGAGCATCTATTTATACAAGTTTCTTTGACCTATTCTAGAAACATGCATTACAATGTTAACTCTAGATCCAAGGTACACAACTTGACCTTGATCCTTTAGTAGACTGATAAAAACAATAATAATTACATTGCTTTTCCCTCAAGTAATGGATTTAAAAACAAATCAAGAAGCTAAATATAAAACTTTAGTGGTTTATCTGACATGGAAGTCAGATCCACTTTTTGCAGGATGTAACTGACTCTTGGTATCTGATTGTTAGTGTGAAATGAAAGTCTGTCAGTGTTCCTTCTTTGAACTGTTCATCGGGTTCCCTTGATCTGTCGGGTTCCACTCTTGACAGTTTCGTCAGGTTGCACTGTTGGTTACTCATCGGGTTCCTTTATCTTTTCTGTCATTGGTTAATACTAAATAGTGTTGCGTTGGGATGCTTTATATTTAGTGATATCGGTAACCTTGGCGTCAGGTAGTGATGTGCCCTGTCTTTCAATGTAGTATAAACCGACGGTGTTTATCATGTTTTTCCTTGCACATACTAATGGAAAAATATAATGTCTTCATTTTCCCAATTCTATCCTGATCATTCCTCCCCCTTGAGAGGTAATGGGCCCCATTGCACTAATCTTCTACAACAAATGAGGAAATTGTGCTTCAATTTGTTCCTTATTCAACCACTTGCCTTGATGAGGATGCTGGCCAGCTCAAACCACCTGATAAAGAGGAATGTTTTGATTTATCAAAGTCTTTAAAATGAATTTTATAACATGGTCACACTAGACTAGAATAGTAGTAGAGAATTTCACAGCTTGAATGTGTTCAGTAGCTTGGTAAATGTCCAAAAAAGGAGGAAAATAGGGTCTCAATAATTCCACATTGAAAATTGGATGCAGTCCCAAAAAGGATGGCAAATTAAGTTCAAAATCATTCTCACCAACTTGCTTCACAATAGTATATAGGCCATAATGAAGGGTGCAAATATTCCTATTTGGTACTTGAAGGCGCTCTTTCTAAATATGTAACCACACCTTGTCACCGTCTAAAAGTGATGAGGAGTTCTATGTTTATCATGCCTTTCCTTATACTTATGATTACTTTGCTCCAAAATCACATGAACTTGCTGTTTTAGGTGTCTAATTTTATCAATGAATTTTTCTAATTTATCTACCTCCTTGTCAGGATTCAATACACTATCAAATTGCAAAATTGGTAGTGCTACATCCATAGGTTCCAATGAATGATACCCAAGACAAAAATCAAATGGACTATGCCCTATAGTACTATGGAGTGCATGGTTGTAGCCGTGTTGCACATAGGGTAAGATTTCATCCCATGTGCGAGGATGTTTTAAATGATACATCTATAAGATATGAATGATCATTCGATTCAGCACTTCTGTCTGTCCATCTATTTGAGGATGGAATGTTGTGGACTTTGTCAACTTTGTGTCCATTTTAGCCCATAGCGTAGACCAAAATTTGTTGATGAACCTACTATCCCTATTATAAATAATGCTTTTTAACAAACTAAATGAGGCCAAACATGTTCAAAAAATAACTTGGTAGTCTCTTCTGCAACAATAATATTTTTACATGCTACCATGATAGCCATTTTAGAAAACCTATCTACCACAACATATACAAAATCATGCCTCCACCTGGTAATTAGAATCCCAGACATAAAATCCATTGAAACAGACTGTCATGGCTTATCAGGAATAGGTAATGGTAAGTATAGACCCAACTTATGGTTTGATGGCTTTGCAATTGCATAGGTTGCACAAGCTTGTATATATTAAATGATATCCTGCTTCATTTTTGGCCAATAGAAGTACTTTTAAAGGATAGCAATAGTCTTGCCAATACCAAAATGTTCTGCAACACGGCTGTAGTGAGCTTCCCATATAATTTTCTTTCGTTCCACAGTGGGTATACATATATGACCAACATGGCAAAGAAACCCATCCTACAAGTGAAAACTAGAGAGATATTTTCCTTCTACCAAATTACTATGGATGTTAGCAAAATTAGGGTCAATACCATATAGTTATTCCCATGTGGATGATTGATGACCATATGAATCCAACACCATTGTCAAACCTACAATTGAAGTCCTACTCAAACAATCTGCCACTTTGTTACTGCTTCCTTTTAATGACAAATGTTGAGGTGAAATTATTGTACATAAGCTGACCACCCTTGATGTCTATCATTTTGCAACTTCCCTTTTTTTTTGCAAGAATTGAAGAGGTTTATGGTCTGTATGTATAATAGTTTCCTTTCCTAGTATATAGTGTTTCCATTGTTTGTAGGCCTGAACAATAGAATAAAACTCCTTGTCATAGGTGGGGTACCTATGTACCATATCAGAAAAAGTTTCACCGTGATAGGCACAAGAATGCCCATGTTGCATGAGTATTGCACCAAGAGCATAATCAGATGCATCAGTTTCTATCTCAAATGATTGTTGTAGATATGGGAGGACCAGTACTGGTGTTGAGCATAGTCTTTTCTTTAACTCCTCAAATTCTTGTTGCTTTGCCTATATCCACTAAAATTTTGTGTGTGATCCACCCCTTAGTGATTGATTGAGAGGCCATGATATATGTGAGAAACCAAAAAGTAATTTTTGATAGAAGTTGGCTAAGCCCAAGAAGCTATGAAGCTTTGTGAAAGTTTTAGGAGATGGCCAATCTCTGATTATTTGAATCTTTACCAGGTCAACATGAACGTAATCAATATCAATGATATACCCTAAGTATTGAATACTCTACATACCAAAAGATCACTTCTCAATATTGGCATAACATTTGTGTTTTTGCAGAGTTGAAAGCACTTGTTCAACACGTTGTAAATTCTCAGACCAAGTCTTTCTAAAGATGAGTATGTCATCCAAATAAACAACCACAAAAGAATCAATGAATGGTCTAAGAATATCATTCATCAACCTCATAAATGTTGCTAGGGCATTTATTAGGCCAAAATTCATAACCAATCATTTAAAAAAACCTTCCTTAGATTTAAATGTAGTCTTCCACACATCTGCTAGATCAATTGGTACTTGGTGATATCGAGATTTCAAGTCAATTTTTGTAAAGAACTTAGCCCCCCTAAGTTGGTCCAAAAAATCATCAATTCGAGGGATTGGATATCTATTTTTCACACTAATTTTGTTCAATGCCCTATAATCAATACAAAGTCTCCAAGTCCCATCTTTATTTTTAGCAAGGACAATTGGACTCCCATAGGGTGAAGCACTTGGATGAATATGTCCTTTCTGAATCAACTCTTGAATTTGTCTCTTGATTTCATCATTTTCCAAAATTGACCTTCTATATATCGTATCATGTGGTAGTGGTGTGCATGGGATTAAATCAATAGAGTGCCTGACTTGACAGTGTGTTGGAACTCCCACTGGTGATTTAAACACACTATGATTTTATTTCAAAATTTTATCCATCTGATTTTTTTGATTTGCTGTTATGGCTACCTTAGCATGTGTATTAAGGACAACTGACTTTATTTATCCAGGGCAAACCATGAGCAGAACAAAATCTCCAGTTTGAGCAATCAAACATTTACATTGTTTAGTACTAATTAAAGAAGCAGTTTGTGTTGGACATACCTCTAGTATTTGATACCTCTTCCCACAAAGATTTATTGTAACACTACGTGGCCTAGAATCGTACACTCCATGCCTCTGATACATGTAAGGTTTCCCCAACAAGACATCACATACATCCAGGGGTGCTACTTCACATATCACTTCATCCTTGAAAGGCTTGTTTGAATATGGAAGATGACAATGTTTATTTATTTGAATATCTTGTCCCTCATTTACCCATCCCATAGAGTATGGTTGTGGGTGTCTTGTCACTTTCAAATTCAATCTTTTGAATATCTCCCTAGATATCAAATTATTTTGGCTCCCACTGTCAACAATAAAATGTATAGACTTTCCATCAACCCACATCTGTGAATTAAAAATTCTCTCTTCATCTTCATGATGCAGTACTTTAGCAATTGTAACTATGGCATATGGGTCTTCTTCTATGATAGGATCATTCTCCTTTTGCTAAGAAGTATCTATTGGTGATGCTTCAGATTCAAATTCCTCTCCTCGTATTTTTCCATGAGATTTTTAATACTTCAACAATCCTTTGTATTATGGGTTGGGGACTTATGCATCTCACGCCACATGCTTGTATTTTTATGTGTCTTTTTTGTATCCCACCATGTGTTCTTAGGTGAGTATGAGTGAGGTTCCTTGGTCACCTATTTTCCTGCAGATTTATTGTCACCTTCAACCCTTGGATTATTATTTGCAAAGTATCCCCTCTTCCCTTTCTACTTGAATTTATCTTCAATTTTTGTAGCATATTTTATAGGCAGTTTCCAATGTCTTAATATTCAAAAATTCCATCTCTGTTTGAATATACCTATGAATTCCACTACAATATTTCAGAATTTGATGCTTCTCTGAATCCTTAATACTAAGTTTTTATGAAAGTGAATGGAATGTGTTGGTGTAATCTTGCACAAACTGATCCCTCTTTTGTCAAAGCAACTACCATTCTATGTATTTCTGTTCATAGACATCCTCAGGAAAGTATGACTCTTTTATGTACTCCACAAATTCTCCCCATGTGGGCTTCTTATCAAGATATATTTCCAAGCCATTTTCATCCAATAATTCTCGTTCTTTATTTGCTAATTTGTTTTCCCTGGCTAATTTCACATGGGTTTTAGCTTTGAGGAGATAAAACATTAATGTTTTTTCCTCATCTAAGAAATTGTTTACAGAAAAGTATCTATCCAATTTTGATAAACAGTTATCAACAACTTCAATATCCACTTTTCCTTCAAAATTTGGGATGCCAAAATTTACTTGCACTTTGAAAGGGGTATTTCCATGAAATGTTGTTCTTGATCCAGAGGGTTGTTGAATCTGTAGGAGGGAAAATTGACTCATCATCTCCTCTCATTTCTTATTTAAATCCTCTTCCACCAACTTCTTAATTGCATCATATGACATCTTTGATCGCGTGCGCCTCAAAGGTAGATATTTTGACAAATCTTGTGTATCCAATCCTAATCTTTGTTAGGAGGACCTTGTGTAAATTAGGATAAAGGAGTGTTCCCACTCTGATACACTGATTTGATTTATGAAACAGATTACAATATCTGGTGTGATACCTTTGGTATTGTCAAGTTCAATATAACAACTAGAAGACTAACAACAGAATTGCAAGCCAAATGTCATCCATTCTATTCAAAATTGGAGTTTATACAAATATGAGGGATCCCAAGGGTCACTACAATCCATTGGAAACAAAATGAAGAGTCATCATAATGTTTATTACAAATAAACTTATTAAAAATACCAAAAATTAAAAAAAAAACTATATAAAAATTTAGGCCCACTTGGAGAAGGCATAAATTTCTAGTCCTGGCTCTGATTTGCGAACCATTTACTGAGACATAGAAAATACTAAAAAATGTAGTTTATTGACACATAGAAAATACTGAAAAAATAGATTTCAGTATTTTCCCAATTCCATCCTGATCATTCATACTTACCAGAGCCCTTAGGTAGTCTCTCTTACAATCAAGGATTCAAGTTCATCAATCTTCCTTTCTTCCTTCATGACCACTTCCTAGTCTTTAACATAGTGTTTGATCTTTTTTTGTAGCTTTCTTCTTGGTCATGCTTAGACACACTAGCTTTAAATGCAATCTCAACCTTTGAAAGTTCCTTACCAAGTGTATTCATCTCATAAGAACAAAGTCTTCATGCCAAGGCTTCTCTTGAAATGTCTCTTATGGTTCTTAATTCTTCAATAATAGTAACTTTCTCATTGTAACATGCAGTCAAAGATCTTATAATCTTTTCTATAATTTAATTGTCTGTGAAGATACCACCAACACATCTGATTTCACAAACCAGATCATTAACTCTTTGTAAATAGAATGAGGCAGTTTCTCCTTCACTCATCTTCATATCTTCATATTTTTCTTTTAATCCCTGTAATTTAGCTTTCTTAACATATGTTTCACCTTCATAAATAGTTTCTAATTTTTCCATATCTCATGTGCAGTCCTTAACCCATAAATGTGAGAATATTTTGAATCAGATAAGGCACTGATCAAGGTCACTCTTGCTAACATGTTATCCTTAAAGTTATTCTTTTCATCTCCATTAGAATTTGTTAGATCATTTAGAATAGCATAATTTCTCAGTGCTCTATCAATATTCATCTTTTGTTCCCATGCAAATCAGGTAGGTAGCCATCTGATCCTTCCAAATTAGGTAATTTCTTCCATCAAACTTTGGAATCTCTTTTCTCAAACTTGCCATGATGGATCTCCTTTAAGAAATTAAGTTTCTTCAAAAGGAATTATCTATGATACCAATTATTAGGCCCAAAAGGAGGAAAGCACAACTAAGGCAAGCAACAACATACTCAACCTTAGCAGTAGATTGAGAAATATAATCTCACTTCTTACTAACCCAAGATACTAGTTTCTTACCCAAAAAGAATGCACCTCCACTAGTACTCTTTTTGTCATCAAAATTTCCTACCCAATTAGCATCAGTGTATGCACATAGAGAAAAATCATCATCTTTTTCATACCGTACTCCATAGTCAACTCTACCCTTCAATTTCCTAAATTTTTTTATATAAAAACTACATGTGATTCCTTTAGTTCAACTTAAAATCTTGCAGCAATTCCAGCAACATTTAATATGTCTAGTCTAGAATGAGTTAGATATTGCAGTCCTCCAATCATAGATCTATAAAGTGTCTGATTAGCATAAGGGGATTCATCATCTTTAGTTAACTTGCAACTACTAACCATAGGATTTCCTACCAATTTTGAATCTTCCATACCAAATTTCTTCACTAATTCTCTGACATACTTGGATTGTGTGATAAAAAATCTTTTAATTAACTGTGTAATTTAAAATCCAAGAAATAATTTCATCTCTCCTATAATAGACATCTCTAATTCTTTTTGTATTTCATCAGCAAAACTTCTACTCAACTCATCATTACCACCAAAAACAATATCGTCAATAAATACTTCAGCAATCAAGGTATTGTCATCAATTATTTTGAAATATAAGTTACTATCTGCATTTCCCTTAGTAAAACCAATTTTTATAAAATACCTTTCAAATCTAGCATACCAAGCTCTAGGAGATTGATTTAATCCATACATTGGACTTGTATTGGCATAAGTTTGTAAAGCTTGAAGATTATGATGGTGGTTTTGTTAGATTTAGTAAAAATTCTCCTTGTTTTCTTAAAGGGAAAGAATATATTAATCTTGATGGTAAAAACAATACTAATGATGGCCTATATGTTGAAGGTTTGAATCATAATTTGTTGAGTGTTGGAAAAATATTGGATGAAGATTACAAATTGAAATTTATGGATGGAATCTACAATATTATTGGAAGTATAGGAAAGCTTATTGCATTAGGTACAAAAACTGACGGTAATCTATTTCATTTGAACTTTAGCCACTTAGATATGAAAGAAAAATAATAATACAATATACACAACTCAGAACTTGGAACACAAATATTTGTTCTCAAGGAAACTCGGTTAAGGGAAAACCCCAGTGGGAATAAAGCCCTCCAGATAAATTTAGTCTGCTAAAATTACTGCCTAGTTAAGAGAAAAATAGAGAACAAACAATGTACAAGAAACCACAGTCTTACAACCTAATTAGAAGGCACACTTCCCAGAGAACACTTCTCACAATAAAATCTCAGATCTAGCCCTCAGTTGGGTTCACCGATATATCTTCACTTACAACAGGGTGGACATACAATCCATTACAACTAAACTGACAAAAAACATCTTCAATGCCAATATAGGTCTAATGAAGTACAAACATTTCCTTAAGAAATAAAAAATCCTCTTAAAATTGCATACTATTGTTGGAAATAATAGGTACTGAGAGGGGGGGGGGGGGGGGAANGGGGGGTGAATCGAGACTCATAAAAATTTCAGAATATTACTTATACCTTTGAATAGAAGCAAAATAAACTTCCAAACTATGAAGCATATAATTGTAATTGTAAAGTAAAAGTGCAATGAATAAAATTACAAAAAATCCACACACATAACACTCAAAATTTTATTGTGGAAACCCTTGGTCAAAGGGAAAAACCACGGTGGGGATGAAGCCCACAATCTTCTCACTACAGTAGAAAAGAGTTCTTTGTTAGGATCTTACAATATGTCACTTTCTAGGTGACTCACCCTATTAGGAGTGACTGATACCTTATTACAAGTATCTACAATCTTATTACATACTACCTTGTTAGAGGATTTAATCCCACTATTACAGTGTTCACCCTATTAAGGGATTTACAATAAATTCTTGCCAGAGACTACCCTGTTAAGGGATTTTAACTTGTTGAAACTATTAGGAAAATAACATGAGTTATTGACGTGTGATATGCACTCTTGAATGCTAATAAGATCCTTTGATGCTTTGTTCTTGTTTTTAATCTTATCCTGAATCTTCTCTAGAAATAGCTTTGTAATTATTGTCCAAGATCCTACTTTTCAACAACACTTCAACTGCTTCCCCATTACATAACTCTTTTAGAAGTTATCATCTTATAGTATTTTACATTTGACTTTAAACCTTATTAGGGTTTCCATTTCCCTCTAAAATATCTTTATCAATCATATCTAACTCATAGAAATTTGAAATCCTTACCACGTCGTCCAAGATAAACTTTAAGTTGTTATCTCCAATGTGAAATATTCCTTCAATATTATTGGCCAAAATATACCTTGGATTCATACAAAAATTTGTGCACAACTACCTAATAATTGAATTATTCATCTCTTTGAACAATGTACTATGTTTTTCATTTTGTCCAGATTCATTGAATCATCCACCGACATAAGCAATTTAGCCAAGTAATCAAAATTGTTCAATAACATTTAGCTTTTACCTGTTCACTAAATTGACCAGTTGGTGGTATCTTTTCTTAAGCCTTTAGCGGTGTGACCTAAGAGTCACAGTCAAAAATCATAGTATAGCTATCATCTTTACACCTTCCAATATACCGATAGAAAACTTATCTCCCATAACCGATCTTTCCTTTACTTGTTATCCTGTTCACTAGTTAACTGTCTGACTTAACTTCTCGTTACTGATTGGATATTGGTGTGTACCAGTTACTATAACTTCATATACTTAAACAAAAATTTCTCACCTATGTAATGGTTTTCCAGCAATGAAAACCATACTCTGTAAAATCATCATTAATGTCATCTATCAACATTATGCAATCAACATCCCCCCTTTGGCATTGATGACAAAAACTTGTGAAAATTTTCAAAAATTTTCAAAACAACCTATACTCCATGTCTAATTACACACTGCCCCTGAATCTGTAACTCCCCCTTTGTATCATATACTATATACCTTGTATACTCTCTCCCCTTTTTTTATGAACTATATACTCCCTCATTTTTTTATAATAATGCCAAATAATATGATAAAAAATTGTATATACAAGGGTGTTCATACCTTATAGTTTAGCTAATACAATCTTGAAATGTACCTTTGTTGCAAGATAATTCTCCCATGACTCCTTTAGAGTTTTTAAGGCAATGTGATGACCATTTAAGCCTAAATCTAGATCCTCCATACTGTCAATTATACTCATGTCTGGAGTACCTATCACAACTTCAACTTTCTTAAGATATGCTTGGATAATGTCCATGTGGAGTCATAAATCCTTGTAATTCTAGAAAAGTCATCCTTATCTTGTCCTCTTCTTCCTTGATTTTCATTTCCATATATATCAATGCTTTCAGCTTTTTAGTATGATAAATTATGGAATTGTTCAATGGGTCCAATTGGTTGACCAATGCAGTCAATTCTATTTCTAGCTCTTTCTTCTTTGTCTTAACCTTTGTAGTGAAGTTGGTCAGAATAGATATTTTGTTAAATATTCTTCAAAATTGAATTATTAATGATTCCTTGAGTTCCTTGACCAGTTCAAATAGCGAAACCTTCTCAAGAGAAATCTTCTACACTAGCTTCTCCATCATCTCCTTCTCCAATCTCTTCTCTTCTTGTTTAATCATTTCCTCTTCCATGTCAAGATCTAGACTAGTAATTGCATCAAATAATGTTTTGATTTGATCAATTATAGATTCTTCTTCATCAAGTTCTACAACATGAACTATATCAACAAGTATAGAAACTTATTTCCTTAGTATTTTCTTCTTGAAATTCTACTTTATTTTGCTCTTTTCAGCCTTTTCAGCCAACTTCCTTGAAAATAGTATATATTCTTTTGGCTTCAACTTGTTAAAATCCTTCTTCAAAATTGCATATTCTAGATCATCTTCTTCCTCTTCTTCTTCATCATCTTCTTCCATTCTCTTCCTTTTCTTCTTCTCACCGATATTGTCTTTGTTAGTTTGTGAATTACTAGTGGTATTATCCTTTGGTGTCTCAACTCCATCTTTAGCACTTTTCTCACATGTATCGGTGTTACTTGTTTCCTTGTTTGTCTCTTTGTCTTGTTCTTGATCTTGTTGTTTCTCATCTTGATTTTCTTGATTTGATTCACCTTGTTCTGTATCCTTTACATGTTCTCTTGTGTCCTTTGGTTGATCTTTGGTCTCACTCACCTATTTTATTTCCTTACTCATTTCTGTCCCATCAACCTTTTTTGATTCAATATCAACTACATAATTATTTATCTCGATGGGGTTTACATCAAGTGAAGGTATATATTTAAATTCATCTCCAACCATAGGAGAGTTATGATTTTTAGTGATATCTTCAACCATAACATCATCAAATTAATATTTTGTTAGGTCAATATGAGTAACAATATTTGGACTACTACCTAAAAAATCTGTCATTAACTCTTTCAAAGTAAAGGTATCATCTACTTGAGATATACCTACTGTGTCTGTTCCCTTTGGTTGATCGATGTTGAATATCCTTTTCCATATCACTACTATCTCTTCTCCATCTTCTTTCTCCTTCCCCACTAGTAGTTTCCTAGTCCTATGACCAATATTGAATCTAACTTTATATTTTTCAAGCGCTTCATCTACTTTCTTTATTGTCAAATGTGTCACAGTATAGAGAATTGTCCTTTCTCTTATTTCCTTTTCAGTTTCAATTGGAGACTCTCATCTAACATTAATTGCTTCATATAGTTCATCAACAATATGATTTTTGATTTGACTAGGTATTCTGATGAATTTGTGAAAGTGAAATACAATAGCATATTCAATTATTTTCTTGTCTTCATCAGATAATTTAGAAAATTTAAAGTTATTGATATTACCTATCATTCCATGTTATCTTATTGCATTTTAAACATGAGAAGCACCCTTAGGGATATTGAATTTTGTCTTTCGAGACTTCCCCATGTCAATGATTTCCTTCTCTAAATCAGTTTTCTCATTGTCTACTTCTGTCTTCTTCTTATTCTTTCTAGGAGAGGCCTTTGCTTGTCCTTGATTTTTTCTCTTTACTTATTTTTAATACTTGATAGGTTGTGATGCCTCAGGTTGCATAGGGTTAGAAGATTTACCTTCATCAATCTTTTCCATACCAGACTCTTCTACTGATGGTAATTCTGGAGTCTTACTTTGAGTTTCTTCTTGCTTCCCTTTCCCCTTAGCACAAGCATATGGAATGCTCTTCTGTCTCTCACTTGTGGAACTGCTACCTTCACAAGTTACAAACTTCTCTTGAAACTGACTCATGATCTTATTTTCTTTTCTTTCTATCCTTGGATTTTTGAGTTGAAAGGTGATTCTTTCATAAGGCTCCTCAAAAGTCTCATACCTCTTTTCTTCCTTGTGAACCAGTAGCTTTAATAATGCTTCAATGTTAAAGGTTAATAGTTGTTCATTAGTTTCATATTCCATTTATGGTATTTAAAACCAAACTCACAAACAACATCTTCAATGCCAATACAATTCTAATGAAGTACAAAATCTTCCTTAAAGAAATAAAAAATCTTCTTAAAATTTCATACTACCACATATCTCTCCCTTAATTATTACAAAATAATCTCTCATTTATACCGATTACAAAAAATAGTCAACCACTAGGTTGACTAGACCTATTAAAATAAAAGATGTAAACTTTAAGCTCAATCCTCCAAGTGAACCAAATCAAGTTGAATAAGACTTAGATAGGACCCAAATCATTAACCACAAACACACTTGCATGACATCCAAGTAGCATCAAGAATATCAACACATTACTCTATCAGGTTGGTTAGGACCTAAATGAAGAAACACCAACAAAAAAGATGAATAACATTCAGAACACTGGCATCATCTCATCTCTATCTCTGATTAACATGAACACCAAATATCAAACTATGTCATAACAAAAGATAGCTTGATGTACAATGAATCATGAACAACACTAGCTGTGAAAACGATGATAAGGCACCATGTAACCACCAGCTTCGCAACCTATGAAACATTAAATCAATGATGTTCTAATCCAAATATTCAATGTCTATACACAAGAACATTGCAACAAAATCTACCAACAACTTGATCAAGCCATACTCAATATTTCATCTCAACATCTGCGAACCTCTGTAGACAAAATATAGACACCATAGAACAACACCTTACACTTGCAACTCTAGATTTTCAATATAACACCTAAACAACTGAAATCTTCTTCACTGAACACACCAAAAATGTTGTATGAAATAGTAAATAGTATGTTGACATTAACGACAAAACATTAATGTTAGCACACCCAAAAACCAAACTCTAACATGCTAAAAAATCATCCAACCATCTCCCCTTTTGAAATTTATGGAAACATGCAAACTGAAACACTGATCAATGTACAAAGTCATTAATATATGCATAAAGTCATTAATATATCCACCTGATCACTCTGATATGTAGCTTCAACACAATCAACACAATCTCTTCCAAGCATAATAACTTCTATTTTTCACATACAATCTTCCCCCCTTTGACATCAATAGAAAAGGGCCAAAGATATCAAAAAGAAATGAACTCATTGCAAAAGGAAAAATATAAAAAATATCAATACCAAACCAAAATAACCATAAGACTGCTCCCCCTAAGGAGTAGTCCCCAAACTCATCAATCTAGTGAGTGATATTATGATAGGATTACTGGATTTATGTCATCCTCAACATAAATTTCTCTGATCAGGAGGGGATATCACCCCTATCTTTTTCCCAAGATACAAAATTGTATCCTTTGGAAAAGCCTTTGTAAAGATGTATGCAATTTGTTCCTTAGTAGATACAAATTCCAATTTTACTTCCTTTTCATTGACTTTATCCCTCAAGCCATGAAATCTAATAGAAATATGCTTTTTTCTTGAGTGTTACACATGATTCTTTGAGATACTTATAGTACTAAAGTTATACCAGTAGATAACAATAGGTTCATCAATGTTTATCTTTATATACTTCAACATTTGCTTCATCCAAATAGCTTGATTAGAGTTTATTGCAACAACAACATACTCAAACTTAGCATTAGATTGAGAAATACAATCTACCTTCTTACTAACCGAAGATAATAGTTTCTTACCCAAACAGAATGCACCTCCACTAGTACTCTTTTTGTCATCAAAATTTCTTTCCCAATTAGCATCAATGTATGCACATAGAGAAAACTCATCATCTTTTTCATACCATAATCCATAGTCAACTGTACCCTTCAAGTTTCTGATTTTTTTTACAACAACTACATGTGATTACTTCAATTCAACTTAAAACTTGCAACAATTCCAACAACATTTGATATGTCTAGTCTAGAATGAGTTAGATATTGCAATCCTCCAATCATAGATCTGTATAGTGTTTGATTAGAATAAGGGGTTTCATTTTCTTTAGCTAACTTGAAACTAGTAACCATAGGAGTTCCTACCGGTTTTGAATCTTCCATACCAAATTTCTTCAGTCATTCTCTGACATACTTGGATTGTTTGATAAAAACTCCTTTATCTAACTGTGTAAATTAAAATCCATGAAATAATTTTATCTCTCCTATAATAGACATCTCTAATTATTTTTTCATTTCATTAGCAAAACCTCTACTCAACTCATCATTACCACCAAAAATAATATCGTCAACAAATACTTTAGCAATCAAGGTATTGTCATCAATTATTCTAAAATATAAGTTACTATCTGCATTTCCCTTACTAAAACCAATTTTTATCAAATACCTTTCCAATCTAGCATACCAAGCTCTAGGAGATTGATTTAATCCATACAAATCTTTCTATAATTTACAAACCATGTCTCCTTATTCGATTAGAGTAAAATCATTAGGTTGCTCAATATAAACATCTTCCTCTAGTTCACCATTCAAAAATGCAGACTTCTCATCCATCTGATAGAATTTAAATTATCTGTAAGCTTCATATGCAAGAAATAATCTAATAGCTTCAATTCTAGCTACATGAGAAAATGTCTCTATAAGTTCAATACCTTCCATTTGTGAGTATCCTTTGCATACTATTCTTGCTTTGTTTTGAACCACTTTACCATCTTCATTCAACTTATTTCTGAATACCCATTTAGTACCAATCACATTTTTGTCAAAAGGTTTGGGAAAAATAATCCAAGTATTGTTCTTATCAATATGATCAAGTTCTTCTCTCATTTATTTCATCCAACTATCATCATTGCATGCTTCTTTTATATCTTTAGGTTCAAATTCAGATAAAAAACATGTTTCATCCCGAGCAATTGTTTCTCTAGTTTGAACACCTCTATCCTTATCACCAATAAAAACATCTTTAGAATAATTGATTGTTACATACTGTGGGTTTTTTGGTGTAGGATGTGTGGAAGAAGATTTGGTATCAATACCCACTTCATTTTCCATTGGTTCTCTCTACTCTTCTGATCCATTTTGATTATATTTTTCACTTCCATAATCTGATTGTCATACCAGCAAGTTCTTTCTGATCTCTACATACTTTCATCAACTTTGACATTTTCACTTTCCACAATCTTGTTTACTCTATAGTTATAAAATTTATATGCTTTTCTCTTTGTAGAATATCCAATAAATATTCCTTCATCACTTCTAGGATCAAACTTTCCATTATCCTCATCTCTCTTAATGTTGCATTTACTTCAAAAAATTCTAAAGTATTTCACTGTAGGAATATTACCATGCCATATTTCATAAGGAGTCTTACCGATTCCTTACTTAATGTGTACTCAGTTCAAAGTATATACTATGGTGCACACTTCTTCTCTCTGGTAGATCCACATAAATTTTCCTTCAATTATCATAATCCTAGTTGTATCTAGGATAGTCCTATTCCTTCGCTCAACAACACCATTCTGATATGGGGTTCAGGGAGCAGAAGTGTGTCTCTTTATCTCATGCTCTTCACATAATGCATAAAACTCACAAGATGTAAATTATCCACCTCTGTCTGATCTTATGCATCTTAATCTCTTCCCATATTCTGTTTCTACCATCATCTTGAATATCTGAATTTCTGAAAAGCTTCTGATTTTTGTTTCAAAAATGTAACCCACGTCATTCTAGAATAGTCATCAATAAATAGCATAATATATCTATGACCATAATATCTTCTTTTCATAGTATGAACACATAGATATGTATGTACAAAGTACAATGCTCCATTTGAGGAATATGTCTTGTTCTTAAAAGTGGATCTAGTCAGCTTACCCAATTGACATTCTTTGCACAAAGTGTTAGGCTTCATCAGTTTAGGTAAATCTCTTATAGCATTAATAGTGCTAATTTTCACCATTTTATGAAAGTTCACGTAAAAAAATCTTTTATGCCATAACCAACTACCATCAACCTTAGAAATCAAGCATTCACTCTTAGTAGTTTTCAAATGAAATAGATTACCAATAGTTTGTATACCTAATGCAATAAGATTTCCTATACTTCCAATAATCTTGTAGATTCTATCCATAAATTCCAGTTTGTAACCTTTATCGAATAGTTTCCCAACACTCAACAAATTATACTTCAAACCTTCAACATATAGGCCATCATTAGAACTATTTTTACCATCAAGAGTAATAGATCCTTTCCCTTTGATAAAAAAAGGGAGAATTGTTACCAAATCTAATAACATCACCTTCATAATCTTTAATCTTTACAAACTTATCCTTGTTACCAGTCATATGATGTGAGCATCCACTATCAATGACCCATTCATCTCTTTTAACAAATAATGAAACCAATATAGTTTCTTCATTAGGTTTGTCTTCTTTAACAACAATAAACACAATTTCATCCCCACTAGCAACAGACTTATCAACAGTCACGCCTTCTTCAACAACATAAACACTCTTTTAATTCTTAGAATGATATTTCTTAGATTTGTCTTTAAAATCACTGGAGTTATTGTTCAGACATCTAGATGCAATATGACCAATCTTATTACAATTGAAGCATTTCAAAGGTAAAATTCCTTCATACTCACCTGAGCCCTTAGGTAGTCTTTTTGCAATCAAGGCTTCAATTTCATCAATCTTCCTTTCTTCCTCCATGTTCTCTTCCTAGTCTTTAACATAGTGTTTGAATATTTTTTTGTAGAGATTTCTCCTTGGTCTTTCTTAGAGATACTGGATTTAAATGCAATATCAACCTTTGGAATTTCCTTAGCAAGTTTCATCATCTCATAAGCACAGAGTCTTCCTTCCAAGGCTTCTCTTGAAATGTATCTTATGATTCTTAATTCTTGAATAACATCATTTTTTTTTCCGTAACATGCAGTCAAAGATCTCAGAATTTTTTCTACAATTTCATTGTCTATTAATGTACCACTAGCATATCTGATTGCACAAACTAGATCATTAAATCTCTATAAATATACTAAGGAATTTTATCCTTTACTCATCTTCATATCTTCATATTTTGATTTTGATCCTTGTAATTTAGCTTGCTTAACATATGTGTCACCTTCATAAATAGTTTCTAATTTTTTCCATATCTCATGTGCAATCCCTAACCCATAAATGTGAGAATATTTTGAATTAGATAAGGTGATGAAATTAATTTTTCATTAGTATTCAAACAACACTTTTGGTATGATTACACCGAAAGACAATAAAGGGAAAACTAAAGATCAGTTTGGTAGATCACCAAAAATGACTAAGTACAAAGAGAACCGATGACACAAGGTAGTGTGTAAAACAAAAACCATAATGTAGAGAGTTAAAGTGGAACCCAACAGAGGAACCCAAAATGTAAGTTACGGTGCAGATTGATGAAGCAAATTCAGTCAACCGACAGTAAAAACTGAAGGACAGTCAAGCATGATCGAAAGACAGAACCGAAAGTCAGTTGCAGCCCGCAAAAAGTGGATTTGACTTCCACGTCAGATAAAGCAAGGGTATTCTATTTATAGGATATTTAATTGTTTTTAAATCCATTTCTTTAGGGACAAGAAACATTAATGTAAGTGTTTTAATCAGTCTAACTAATTTAAAACACATAGACTAGGAGATCTAGGTGCAAGTTGTAAACCCGATCTTAGAGTTAACATTGTTTTTATTATCAACTTGATGAAATCAATCCATCTATAAATAGATGATGTAATAATTAATTAGAATGTGTGTGGAAGAGAGAGGAGAATAGAATGAGAACATCTATGGATTGAATTGAGAGTTTCAAGAACCAGAGCAGAGAAAGAAGAATTTGATTAGCAGAATCAAGAATAGAGGAAACTCATAATTAGAGGTAATATTCAATCACAGTTAAGGTGATAATATATTGTATGTGAACTACATAGGATCTCTATCAGCAATAGGAGATTGCACTTACCAGGTCAATTTGTAATTTTCTGTCATTCTAACAAGTGAAGCAAAGTATAAGAAATCCTTCTTGTAAGGTGGATTTAACAGTCCTATATCAAATATCTTAACTGAGTGCACACTTAACAATGTTGTTGAAATCTCTTAACATAGTAGACTTTAACAGATGTCCATCGATACTCCTAATAGGGTAGATCATCATAAGTGATCAAAATTGTAAGCCTTAACCAACCCCTTCCATTATGTAGATATTGAAGTTTTGTGGGTACCATCCCCACTGCAGTTTTTACTTCCTAACAAGAGTTTTCTGTGATATCATATCTTGTGTTATATGTCAATTATGTTCATGAATGTTTCTATGAATGATTCAAATGTTTATTACTGTTATGAATTGATATAACTCTCACAAAGATAGTGTAGATCAGACTAAATGGATATACAATTGATTACAAAGGTTAATTGATTAAAGAACATGAAATTTTTTTAGAGGTATTGATTCACCCCTCCCCTCTTAGTACTACTTCCCATTAAAACCAACAATTGGTATCAAAGATAAGTGTCTTCTTGGAAAATCTTAAAGGATTAAGAGAAAAGATCATTAAATGGAGAAGTAAAAACTTGATAAGAATATTGAGAATAAAAATCTTGAGATACAAATGTTCTATGAGCCATATAAAGAAGCTAGAATCAAGATGAGAGAGCTGTTTGATGAAAGGAAAGGTATGAAAACTCAAAGAAATGAAAAATATTATCAAGAAGAAGAGATTCCAGATTTCTTTGAGTCTTTAGGATCAAATGCAAGCAAAGCATCAGATACATCAGAAGAGAATATCACAAATCTAAAGGAGATTAATCAACATCTGACAGAGCAAATAAAGATGCTGCAAATCGGTCAAGAGACCTAGATGGTTAGAATGATTGATGTGATGAGTTCTGCTAGACAAGTTGAAATAGAAAGAACACTAGCTACTAATGATAGGAGGAAGATTACAGAGAAACTACAAGAAAAGGAGTTAAAATACAAAGGCATGCAGAGCATCACCATGAGCTCACAAATCAAATCATTCTCATGGGTAAAGAAGAAAATAGAATGAATGTTGAACTCATTGAGAGAATATAGATTATCGATGAACTAAGAGAAGAAAATGAAGTTATTAGAAAGGATGAAGAGAGAAATAAAAGAATGGATGATTTTCTAGAAGTTCAATGAAGAGTCAACAACAACAATAGTCTAGACTTTACCAAAAATAGAGAATCATCAAATCAATCCAATCCAAAGAATGTTTATGAAAATCCAAGACCAAGAAAGCTTACATGCAAACACTGTGGAAAGCAAGGTCACACAACAAATATGTGTAGAGGAAAAATGAAAGGTATTCCTAAATCTACACCTTCATTCATAGGATTATGTTATAAATGTAGCAAGAAAGGACATAAGGCATATGAATGTAAGTCTAAGATAGAACAACTAAAGAAGGAAATGTACATGGACAAATACTGTCCTACATGAAAGATGAATGGGCACACAAGTCTTGAATGCTGGAAAAAGAAAAGGCAGGCATGGAAGCCAAAAGGTCAAGACACTCCATATCAACCGAAGCATATCGGTAATCAGTATGTATGGACTACAATACTTGGAAGAATTGCACAGCATGTGGAAGGTATGGTCACATTTTTGCAAATTGTATGAGACTATGGACTAGAAAGTCTAGAGGATGGACTAACCCCAGAATGGCATGCTTACACTGTCACAAAGTTGGTCATCTCAAAAAGGACTATAGAGAGAGAATGACAGAGACAAGCACATACCCCAATGGAAATACCATTGAAGATATCCAGAGGGCTAGAGAGAAGATGTGGAGAAAAGCTTCAAGCAATAATGAAGCTGGAATGAGCAATGCAAATGGTGACACTCCATCCAATGGATCTGGTGACCTCACCAACCCCACCTAAGCAGAACAAGTAAGTATGGAACTACATTAACCCTAAGCTATTACTTTACATCAGTTCCATAATATGATGATATAATTTGAAATTAGCATAAGAAAGATGCATCATGGTTGTACTTGTTGAAAAATGTGAAAACTATGTCTTCGGGCATATATACCGAAACCTGTCAGTATACACTTAAAGGAAAGACTGCCTATATTTACCAAGAGATGTCAGTTACAAATAAAATTTATTAGTATTGATCGAGATGCATCGGTAAACAAGCACATGAACAAGTTTTCTGTGTTACCAAAACCTATCGGTAAAGGCTAAGTCAACTTTGATTGCTCAGAAATGCTATAAGCATGACCGATGGTAATAAAGTCTTCACCGATGAACTCAGTCCTCAAACACCGATGAGTTGGTGATCATTTATTACATTCATTTTAGGGAAACAACTATAAATAGGGCATTAGAGTGACTCATTTGTCACGAGACCAATATCAGAGTGAGCAAAGGCAATTTTGAGAAAAAAGAAACCAAGTTGCAGAGCGATCACGACTCGACCACGAAGCACTCCAAAATAGCTAAGAGATTTGTGCAAACACAATAGTAAGTTCTAATAGACCGATAACTTCATTCTTTACACATTTATGAAGAAGCCCTAAATTTTTTGGAAATGGCATGAACATCACGATCCATAAAAGCTAAGAAGGCTAAGAAGGATGAATTCAAACTCATCAAAAACAATGCATGTGAGGAACCCAAATATAAGATTCATCCAGAGGTTTCCTCACAACTCGATGACACTGGTGCATTCTCATGCATATCAACTAGGGTTTTTCTATTTGAGGACATTCGATCCTTCATACACTGCAAGATTGCAGAAATTGGAATGACAGAGATGGAAGAAGCTTACCAGAAGATTTGTAATGAAGATGGAACACTTAAGGATGAACACAAAAACATTGAGGTAAAAGGGCTTACCAATGCCCTAAAGTTTCCAAAGGTCTTCAAAACTAATTGGATTAGTTTAGTGCTAAGAAAAATGCACAATAACAAGTTATGGTTGGATGAACCGAAGGAAATCACCTGAGATGTCATCCATGTGGTCATCGGTTACCCCATAACTGATAAAGGAAAGGTGCTCAAACATCCACTAAAGGAAGAGACTGAAAAGATGACTGGAGCCAAATGGGATGGACGTGGAATGAAAGTGACAACCATAGCTAATGATGAAATTAAGTTTGGTGCATGTGTACTGGGTTACAAATTCTTCTAGGCTAGCAGATTAAACAATATTTCTTTAGGTGTTGTGGATACAACTTACAAAATCATGAAGAAAGGCACATAGTTAGACTTGTCTGAGCTACTACTAAATCAGTTGAAATAAAATCTCAAGACAATAAAAAATACAAAGTCAAACACATGTAAGTTTGGCTCATTAATCATGTGCATTTTCTTTTATTTTCAAGAAAAGTTCCCATCTATTTGAGATGTAAAATGGGACAACACCAAGCCGATAACATTGCAAATCAATGAGCACATAGATGCTCTAGGAGATAATTTTGAAACTATCATGGATGAATATTTTAATGTATTCAAAGACCAAATGCAAAAGAGGGTAAGGATACCCAAGCAACTCATCAAGAAATTTAAGGATGAGATATGCTTCATGGTCGACAGAGACCACACTTACATCAAACCTATAGTAGCAAGAACAAGATGGTTGCAATCACTGGAATATGAGATCAACATTGATCTTGAAACAAAGGCAATTGATGCCTTAATCAATGAGCCACTGGACAAAAAGAAACCAAGGTTTAGAACATATGAGGAGGCTGAGAAAAGAATTAAATCAAGCCTAGTAGTCAAAAAGATTGTGAAGAAGGAAAAAGTGGTAAAGAATCTCACAAAGACTCTATCTGCAGAAGAGCAAGAAGCTGAGCAAGATGAAGAGATAGAATAGGAGGAAACCAAAGAATATGAGTTTGTTGGTAAAGATGATGAAAAGACTGACTCAGAGGAAATAGAGTCAGGGTAACCACCTCCTCCACCATCCAAGAGGCCAATAACTATAGCTTCTTCAAGGACTAGAAGCTAAACGTCAAAAGAATCTACTCCTTCACCACTTAAGAAAGGAAAATTCAGGATGTATAAGAGAAAAGCACCTACACCAAAGAGAGGACAAAATAAGAAGGGTAGAAAATTTATCAGAACCTGAGAGGATATAGAGGATACCAAGCGAGATGAAGCCTTAGAGGAAGAAATTGTCAAGGTAAAGGAACCTGACACCATTGATGAAATTTTTGTATACATTGCAAACTCTGGATCTATTACTGATCCACATATTAGAAAATGGGGAAAACAAAATCAGGAAGATCAAAATAAGATTGAAGAAGCTACGATAGCTAAGATGTATAAATTCAAATATGTACCCATACAATTTGAAGGAAGTTATGTACCACATGAACTCTTAGATAGATTATCTACCCATTGGATGTTTGCTTTGGCAAATGAAAAAGAAATCGGAGAGAGTACTTGTCTCTCTAATGTCGTCTGAGTCAACAAAGGTAGAAATACATGAAATGATGGAGAAACACAAGAAAGAGTTCTCACTGAAGCTATAAACTTAAAAATTTCTTGAAGGTGAGCTGATTGAACTTGAAAAGGACAGTCACATTGAATGGTGCAAAATCATGAATAGGCCAGTTGAGGAAGATAGTCCCGACAAAGACCTTCAACAACAAGAAGTTGATAAGGCAAACAAAGATGATACATCCATTGAGCTGGATAAAGAGGAAGATGATACAATAGGGAATAAGAATGCATATATGGTAGATGAAATATGGGATGATATCACAAATGACAACATTGTGGATACCAATGTCATCAACATTACCGATGACCCAGGAAAAGAAATCAATAAGGATGAAGATGTCACTGTTGTCAAAGATACAACTGACGAACAGTACACAACAATTGATGGAGCACATGTGATCATTCTAGGAAAACTACCAATATTGATACAAGCTATCAATATCATGCAAGAATCAAGTATATCACCTAAAAAGGAAACTCCAAAGGATGCAAAAGAAGAAGTAAATAAAGATAAAACTGATGATCAGCAAAACATCAGAGATACTCAGAACATAATCGACACTAGCAAGGTTATAGAAGGAGAATAGGACCAAGATGTGGATACTCAAGAGAAGAATAAGAACACCAAGGAAGATGATGAAAATGACTCAAATGAAGGAGACAAACCAAAAGATGGAACTCCTGAGAAAATAGACAAAGGTGCTACCGATGATGTTAAGGTGAATGTAGAGACGTCTATAGACACTTGACAAGCTAAAACCAATGCAAAGCAGTAGAAGGATGCACAACAAGTCACATCATCAAGCACAACTGAAAAGGCTAAAAAGTTAGCAATGGTGCTCCACTCCACTGAATCACAGAAGAAGAAGAAGACAAAGAAGAACAAGTTGGAGGTTAAACTTGATGAAATCATTGAAATACTAAAGTGTGACCCCACTACACTTGACATGGATGCGTTGCAAGAATATGGAGAGATATGCCAAAGAAAGGCATTACAAGAAAAGATGAAGAAACAACATAAGGAATCAATGGTCCTAGAGACAACACAGGACATTCTACACCATATTGTACTAGATGTTGATATTGATCAAAGAAAGCCAATAATTGATCAACTAGCTATCCTCACCGACGCCATCACAACTCAAAACATTGATGCTGAGAAAGATATTGAGGAGAGAGCAGAAATGAAGAATCAATAAAAGCTTCTAGAGAACATCACCCAAGAAGTGGCCAAAAATAAGGTAAAGCTGTCAGAATTCATATCAGAATTAGATCCCATCATATCTGAAGCTATATCCTTAATCCAAAAGCTAAGCACAATTGAAAAGTTCACTCAAGAAAATAGTGACAACATAGCTAAGCTAGATACAGATCTAGCAAATAGTGCTAGTAGCCTAATAACTGATGGAGAAAATGTAGTCAAACTGCATTATGAAAAGATCATAGAGGTAAAATGGTTAAGGCAAGAGCTATTGGAAGTAGAGACATGATTCAGAGAAGAAGTAACCGAGCTACAGGCTCAACTTCTGCCAAATCTCACACGACTAAAACAACATATCAATTCTGCAAGACAACTGATAGCAACTCATGAGATGTCTGTAGTTGACAACATCTATGATATGCATGCAAAGATAACACTTGAGCAAATGGATCTAGAAAACCTGAAGGAGAAATGGGAGAAAATGAAGGAAGACATGAAGTCTTCTCATTCACACAATTTTTATAAGCTCTGAGGTAATTGACCTTTGCCCTTAATATCAAGTAAAGGGGGAAATGATACTTGTACAAAACAACATTTAAAATGTTATGTACATTTAGTTAGAATGGGAAAAAGGTAGATATGTATATGTACATTCACAAAGGGATAGTAATATGAAGAAGGAAAATATATCTTATGTACAGATATACCGGCATATACATAGGGGGAGTCATTAAATGACTAAGGATTATATATGTTGTATATACTTAACATTTTGTTAGTATTTTGCACATATCAGTTTTTGATACTAATGTCAAAGGGGGAGATTGATGACATTAATTTGTCATTAGTATTCAAACAACACTTTTGGTATGCTTACACCGAAAGACAGTAAAGGGAAAACCAAAGATCAGATTGGAAGATCACCAAAAATGACTAAGTACAGAGAGAACCAATGACACAAGGTAGTGTGTAAACCAAAAACCACAATGCAGAGAGTTAAAGTGGAACGCGACAGAGGAACCCAAAATGCAAGTTACAGTGCAGATTGATGAAATAGATTCAGTGCAACAAACAGTAAAAACTGAAGGACAGTCAAGCATGACCAAAAGACAGAACCGAAATCCAGTTGCAACCCGCAAAAAGTGGATCTGACTTCCATGTCAGATAAAACAAGGGTATTCTATTTATAGGATATTTAATTGTTTTTAAATCCATTTCTTTAGGGACAAGAAACATTAATGTAAGTGTTTTAATCAGTCTAACTGATTTAAAACACATAGACTAGGAGATCTAGGTGCAAGTTGTAAACTTGATCTTAGAGTTAACATTGTTTTTATCATCAACTTGATGAAATCAATCCATCTATAAATAGATGATGTAATAATTCATTAGAATGTGTGTGGGAGAGAGAGGAGAATAGATTGAGCACATCTATGGATTGAATTGAGATTTTCAAGAACTAGAGCAGAGAAAGAAGAATTTGATTAGCGGAACAAGAACAGAAGAAATCGATAATCAGAGGTAATATTCAATCACAGTTAAGGTGATAATATTTTATATGTGAACTACATAGGATCTCTATCAGTAATAGGATATTTCACTTACCAAGTCAATTTTTAATTTATTGTCATTCTAACAAGTGAAGCAAAGTATAATAAATCCTTCTTGTAAGGTGGATTTAACAGTCCTATATCAAATCTCTTAACCGAGTGCACACTTAATAGTGTTGTTGAAAGCTCTTAAAAGAGTAGACTTTAATAGGTCTCCACTGATACTCCTAATAGGGTAGATCATCATAAGTGATCAAAATTGTAAGCCTTAACTGACCCCTTCCATTAAGTAGATAGTAAAGTTTTGTGGGTACCATCCCCACCGTAGTTTTTACTTCCTAAAAGGAGTTTTCTGTGATATCATATCTTGTGTTATATGTCAATTATGTTCATGAATGTTTCTATGAATGATTCAAATGTTTATTACTGTTATGAATTGATATAACTCTCACAAAGATAGTGTAGATCATACTGAATGGATATACAAATGATTAAAAAGGTTAATTGATTAAAGAACATGAAAAAGTTTTAGAGGTACTGATTCACCCCTCCCCTCTCAGTACTACTTCCCATTAAACCCAAAAATAAGGCACTAATAAAAGTCTCTCCTTCTAACATATTCTCCTTGAAGTTATTTTTTCATCTGTAGTAGCATTTTTTAGATCATTTAGAATAGATTAAGGTTTCTCAGTGATCTCTCAATATTCATCTCTCGTTCCCATGCAAATCAGGTAGGTAGCCATATGATCCTTCCAAATCAGGTAATTGCTTCCATCAAAATTCAGACTCTCTTTTATCAAACTTTCCATGATGAATCTCCTTGAAGAATTTAAGCTTCTTCAAAAGGACTTATCTGTGATACCAATTTTTAGGCCTAAAAGTAGGCAAGCATAACTGAGAGGGAGGGGGGGTGAATCAGTTGTACACATGTAATAAATTTAATTTCTCTTTAGCCACTTAGATCTGAAAGACAAGCAATAATGCAAGATCCACAACATAGAACTCATAACACAAAGATTTTTTTCTTGAGGAAACCTAGTTAAGGGAAAACCCCAGTGGGAATCAAACACTCAAGATAAATGTACTCTACTAAAATTACTGCTCGGTTAAGAGAAAAATAGAGAAAAAAGGATGCACAAGAAACCATAGGATTATAAACTAATCAACATGCACACTTCCCAGAGAACACTTCTCACAAGAAAATCTTAGATTTGGCCCTCATTTGGGCTCACCAATCTATCTTCACTTACAACAAGGTGGACATCCAATCTATTGCAACTGAACTGACAAAAAAATCTTCAATGTCAATACAGTTCCAATTAAGTACAAAATCTTCCTTAGAGAAACATAATTTCTTCTTAAAATTTCATACTACCACATATCTCTCCCTTACTTAATGATTACAAAATAATCTCTCATTTATAGCGATTACAAAAATACTCAACCACTAGGTCGGATAGACCTATTACAATAAAAGATGTAACCTTTAAGCTCAATCCTCCAAGCAACCCAAATCAATTTGACTAAGACTTAGATAGGACCTAAATCATTAAACATGAACATGCTTACATGGAATCCAAGCAACATCATGAATCTCAACACGTTACTCCATCAGGTCGGTTAGGACCTAAATGAAGAAACACCAACTCTACCCAAAAAATCAAATCTGATCACGTCCAAGGATGTAGTCCAACAACACGATCATTACATGATCAAAGAACACCAACAAGAAGCATGAATAACATTCACAATACTCACATCATCTTATCTCTATCTCTGATTAACATGAACACCAAATACCAAACTCTGTCATAACAAAAGATAGCTTGTCATACACTCAATCATGAACAACACCAATTGTGAACATGATGATAAGGCACCATACAACCTCTGGGTTTCTTTTTATGTTGCAATAGAAACAACAATAACCTCTTCCCTTTTATGATTGTTTTATAGAGGATCCACCTCCAAATATATCCTCATACAAGAAAAGGACCAACTAACAAGCACTCTCTTAATACTTCTACACTTTAGGCCTTGCTATACCAAGGGGGGGACACCCTGCAATACCATTTGATATATCTTGTAAGGTAATATCAAGAAGTTATCTCTGATGAAATGTAACTGATTGAATTTTTAAAGATATTAAGTTGATGATCATGCAAGGAATTAAATCAGTTAATGTATTGTATTGTCGTTAATGTCAACTTGATAAAATCTGTATGGTCATGAAAATACTGCCAAAGACTTCAAAGAACTGATGAATCAAGATTATGCTATCAGTAATCCATACAAGTCAAGTATTTACTAAGTGACTACATACATCAATGGAGTGCACACTGACAGTCAGAGTAAAAGAGCAGAGTCACAGTGTTACTCGAGGAGCTAATGCACAACATTACCGATGAGAAGAGTTATAGTGTTGCCCGATGAGAAAAACACAGAGTAACCCGACGAAAAGAATTTTAGTGTTACCCGACGGAGAAGACAAGGATGGAGATCCTGATGATAACTGAACTCACACTAACAGAACAGTCAGTTATCACCAATGACTAACTAAAGTGTTGATCGACAGAATAGAGAGTTTAGAAAATGACAAAATGCTTCGCTGTCAAGAAGCTAAAGAGAGAATTAACAGATACTTATCATTGTTTTAATCATCTAGATAAAGCCAGAGATAAGTAAGTGATTTAAAGCTAATTTTTCCAATTGGCAAGAAGATCTCTTTGAGATAAATTAGGAGTTTTCTTTAAATCTATTGGCAATAATTGTGGGACACACCAAGAATCAAGAAAGCCAAGAAAAGGGGAAATCATGTCTATATAGAGACAAACCCATTTCATTACTAATTGTGGGGTGAACAAGAGAATAAAGGAAAGATGCTAAAGAAAATATGAAGGAGAAGAAAGTCTTCATTCAGTCCTGATCAACAAGCTGAGGAAAGAACTAGATTCTACAGATACCGACGAATAGTGAGACAAGCATCACAGAGCAGAACATTGTTGAGCAAAGGTATAAGTGATTATATTGGTCATAGAGGTAATGTACTTACAATAGATATAAAAATATACAATTGAGTTGTATATATGGATGAATCATTAGTGTTTTATTTTAACCATTGAAGTATATAAGCCTCTTAACCGAGCAGGACTTAAAAGTATTTTTCAATTGAGATACATCCCAAGGAGTATCAAAAAGTTTGATCACAAAAGTAGCATTGGATATGCCTGATACCTATTGACAGACCAAGTGAGTGTTTGATCAAGGATGGTAGCATTAGATGCTAGATACTAGTTGAAAAAATATTTCTAAATCCTCTAACAAGGTCACACCTAACAGTGTGTTTGTAACCTTTAACAGGGTTGGCTCCTAACAGAGCTCACTTCAGAAAAGTGAAAATTTGGGGTTCTGGTCCCAGTGGTTTTTTTTTCCCTTAACAGGGTTTCCATGTTAAAATCCTTGTGTTATGTGTTTATGGTTTATTACTTTACTATTTTACATTTAACATATGCATTTTTGGATCTATCGGTATACTCTGCATATTTACTATATTTTAGTAAATAAATGACTTCTTATCGGTAATCATACAGAAGAGAGTTTAACAAAGCAATCCGACGAGTAGAAAATTGATTAAAGTATTTCAAGGCATACATCTTGTAGGGCAGATGATAACTTGAGACATAATTAGTGGTTATAAATTTTAAGGGTTGATTTAAGGATTAACTTTTGAGGCCATTGATTCACCCACCTCTCAGTTATTACTAACAATTAGTATCGGAGCTTGTGTTCTTAGAAGGAAGGTTTCAAGACCTAAGCTAAAGATCACAAGATGAACAAACGAGATGTGCCCAAGTTGAACAAAGATAATTTTGCTTCATGGCAGAGCAGAATAAGACTCCACTTATCAGGTATTGGTAATGATGTTACTCAATACTTAGATGTTGAATATGTGTTGCCCACAGGAGCACCAATGGTTGAAAATTTGAGAGAGAAGCATGAGCACAATTGAATGATGATAGAGATTTCTTCCTCACTCTCCGATCCTAAATTTGAAGATGTCAAAACCTACTAGACTACAAAGTAGATGTGGGACAAATTGATGCTTGTACATGGTGGTGACAATAATTTTTTGAGAGCCAAGGCAGAAAGCCTTAGAGGAAAGTTTGATGATCTCAAAATGAAAGAAGGTGAAAAAATCACTCATTACAACACAAGAATCAAAGAGGTAGTCAATGCTATCTAAGGAGTTGGAGGTGTACTAGAAGAAGATACAGTGGTAAGTAAAATTCTAAGAACCTTACTACCTACTTATGCTATTAGGGTATCTTCCATTCAAGAAATGAGAGCAGTAGCTAATAGAAATGTTACTCTAGACAGTTTAATTGGAAGACTAATTTCATTTGAGATGAACAACTTTGATAATAGTGTCTTACCAAATATAGATTCTGCATTCAAAACTTCTATGAGAATAAGTAAATCAAGTCATAAAAACACTATGAGAAAAGATAGTGATAGTGAAAGTGAAGAAGATGATCTTGATGAAATTGAAGCACTTATGGCTAGAAGAATGTAGAGAGGCAAAGGTAAATACAAAGGTAAATTACCACTTGTTTTTTTTAATAGTAAAGAGATTGGACACTTTGTTGCAAGATGTACTAATAGAAGAAAAGATGATAGAAGTAATGACAAATCATTTGAAAAGTAGTATGACAGAGGTGATTACAGAATCTACTGAAAATCGGAAAGAAGAGATACCCGAGACTACAAGGACAAAGGTAAGAAGGGAAGTTACCTATAAAAATGTAAAGATGATGATACTAACACCGAATCTGATGAAGACATCGAGATGGTGTTTGTGGCAGTAAAAGATGATTCAGATGATGATGAAGAAAGGTATGTAGAAATTGCACTCATATCTAAGGTTAGTAAAAATGATGTTTGGATTATAGATAGTGGTTGCACTCACCATATGACCGGTGATGAGCAAACATTTGAGACTTTTAAATACTATAAAGGTGGTTCAGTAAGAATGGGTAATGACACACCTTGTCCAGTTGAAGGTAGAGGAACTATAATGTTGAATAACCAGATAAAATGTGAAAATTCTTATTGGGTAAATGGATTGAATTA
>MU223818.1:2788867-2829210 GCA_018584345.1 Thuja plicata | reverse complement strand
CATTTTGTTGTTTATCCAAGCAAGTCCAAATCAGAAACAACAACAACAAAAACAAATCACAAACCACTAGAAATAGTAAACATTAGTGGTTAGCACAAAAAATCAGAGATATAATTGATATAGAAATGAAAAATAGCTCTCTGGTATGAAATATCGCGCAAGGAAATGACAAAGCCATGCGAGAAAATGATAGTTTTGCGCGAGAAAATAGAAAGTTTGCGCGACAAAATGCACTGTCGTGCGACAGAATGCATAGACAGTAAAAAGATGACAGAAACAACAAACTAGATAAATTACTGCACTAGTGCCGAATCTCACGCAAAGAAGTACTATGAGCCACATGAAGAAATACCAGATCTGGCACAATCTCGTGTGAAAACTAGAAAAAGCTCACGTGAAATTTCTCTGCAGACAAAAATAGCAAGTACAAAAAAGACAGAAATTTTAGATCCGAAAATAAAATTGACTAAAAATAGCGATAAAGATAGAAAATGAATCTTCTGCCCCATGGTGGGCGCCAAAAATGTGTGCATAAATGTTGACACACTTCTATGAATCATTCCATGCAAGGTTGCTCAAGAATGAGGCCTCAAATATCAATCCATAGCTCTCTAGTCATGGAGTGAAAAGGTGTGAAATGGAGACCCTCATATTGACCTAGTTAGTGCCCATGCAAGTGCACCATGAAACGAGAGATTCAAATGCATGAAAATGAGATATACTCTATATGATAACAATGCATGAAAAGAAATTAATCTAAATGATAACAATGCATGGCTAAATCTATGAAAGGAAATACAAATGCAAGATTAATCTATGAAAATAAACATGAATCTAATCTACATGAGGAGCCATGAATGCAAGAAGAAGAAGATAAGAAGATAGAGAAGTTGCAATATCCAAGCTCAAGTGCTCAAATGCTCCTCCAAAATTGCTCTCCAAACCTGCAGCATAATAATACTATGAAAAAGATGATATATGAATGATTGATGATTATCAAATGAAAAGGAGAGATTTCCTTATAAAGAAAAGTGAACGATTGAGATTAAGAGGCAAAAAGAAATAATCAATGGTTGAGATTAAGAGGCAAAACTCCACCACTTAGGAGGATGTGATGAAAAAGGGATTTTAATTTAATTTAATTTAATTTATTTCCTTTTTCAACAAATAAAGTGCTTTAAGTGAGGATTTTTATTTATTTAATTAAAATAGGGGTTTTCTTTATAATTATATAAATTAGAAGAATTTTATTTAATTGAATGAGGGAAATTGAATTTAATTAAATAAGAGGAATTTAATTAAAAGGGAGATTAAATCTTTTAACTAAATAAAAATGATCAAACCTTAGGAAATATTGAAATAATTGAATTAATTATAATTTGATCAAGGAATTGATTCAGGAAATTGATAAATTGATAAAATGATAAATGGGGCCCAAATTCTAGGTGACCATTTAAGGGTGCATACAACTCTCAACTGTATCAACCAACTTGTTGGGCTTCTTTGTCCACCTACATGTTGTCACCTTCACCTGGATCAACAATTGTGTACTTGTCTTTCCAAGAAGTGTACACATCATCACTTGGCCAGTTGAAATTGAGAACCTCGTCTTTTCTGTTGTTGTTTTCCTTCCAGGTGGTATAGGCCTTCTCAATCTCATCTGACTAAAATGCAAAAAATGATATGGCTTTGCAAACCATCTTAACTGTTTGAAAAAATAGCAATGTATTTTCCAAGGTTATTATGCTATTGGTCCTTGTTGCCAAAGCTTCATTCATCTGCCAATGCCATAGCACCTCATCCTTGATATTTCCATTTTCCCTGAAGAGATTTGGAAACATCTCATAACGGTCCTTTAAATATTCCCTTTTCAGGGCCATTACCTTTCTAATGATGATGCTCCTCCTTATGTCCATGTCCATGAGCATTTTGACATATTTATGAGTGCCAGTCAAGACTATGTCAACAACATTCTCCTTCTTGCAACTGTTATGGAAGAATTTCAACTCTCCCCCCTTTCCTTTCCACTTATCCACCAAATGGTCTAATTTATCCTTGTCTACATCATACTCATTTATCATACTAACAATTTTCTTACCCTGTGCATATATGGCAGTTGGCACCAATTCATGTGTACAATGCATCAGAGTGTTATGTATCTTATTTGCATATTTCTGTATCACCCATGCCTCTGATTCTCTGAAGGCTGCAGATTGCTCAACCCACTCTTTCTTTTGCCTTTCTAGCTCTGCTCTCTCAACAATTAATATAGCCTTTTCTTGCTCAACCTCCTGTAATGTAGTAAAATTTGATGATGCAGGGGAAGAAGGATAAGTGATAATGGGGCTTGATGAGGTTGGCTAGTGAGGGTCTTGTGTAATACTCTTTTGTGGCACAACTTTTGTTGTTTTCTTTCCCTCCAGGAAAGCAATCCTATCATCCTTTTGCAAATATTTGACCCTCTCATCATTGTAAGATTTCATAACAACTTCATACTTATGGGTTAGGCTTTTGAAATCATCTTCTTTCTTCTCAGCTACCTTCAAACTCAACTTGGAAGTTTGCAAAGTAAGGTTAGCTGCTTCTACCCCTAAAGTATCTGACACTCTTTTTATTACGAGGCTGCATGCACTCTCAGCCTTCTCATCTTCATTTATTATCCTTTTATCTTTCCTCTTTAAGGACCATATTGCCAGTGCTACATGACCCTCACTGAACTGGGCACCAATGGATGTCCCAGCAGTGTGCATTGGTTTGGCTTCCTTTCTTACAATATCAAATACAATTACATCAACTAAATCCCACTAGGGTAATATAAGTACTCCTTTCTTCTTTACCAATTTCCTGCCCTCTTCAGGGGTTATCTTATCAAATTTATCCATCAACTCTTCCTTGATCTCCTTTTCAATGAATTCCTTGCTCTGGTTTGGCTGAGCTTATTGCAATTTGTGAAATTTATCCTTGAACTCATCAATATGGATTCTTCATAAGAATTGAATAAAGGCCTTAGCCTTAAAAAAATTGTCATTAGATAGAAATTATTCACTCGCCTATTTGGTTACAGGGTCCAACTCCTTTCCTTTAAAATCTGCTACTGTAAGATCTAAAGATGTATGCCTAGGTGCGTCTGGCACTCCTTCTTGTAGCTCCTGAGCTGTGATAAAAACTTGCCTTATATTTCCCATTTGGACCAATTGTTGAACAATATCTTGGTCATCCATTTGTAGAGGGGACTGAGAAGGGGAGTATGCCTCACTTGCTTGTTCTTTTCCTTTCATCTTCTTCCTCTTTGGAGATGGCATTGTCTGAGTACTAGTATCTACTGGTCTCTTTCCCTTATGATCAGAAGTTTTATCAATCTTTGGCATAATTGTATTGTACCCTCTTCTTTTATAGACCACATAATTCCCAGGTGGGACTACCCTTCCCTGTGTAACTCTTCTCAGAATAGCCTTATCTTTTTCTGGCTCAGTTTCCATTACTTTTGTCTTCTTCTGGTTAAGAGTCTACATTATGTCTTCAAACATTGTCATCAAAGGCTCAATATTTTTGGCCCAGGGAAAAAATACCTTTAAAGGATCATAGGATCTATCAAAAATGTGAATAAAATCCAAAGATTTCTTATATACCAACGATTTCTCTTTCCTAACTTCTTGGTCATTTAGATCAAAAAAAATTCTTATGATGTCCTCTAGGAAGTTGAATTGGTGGTCAAGTGCCAGGCACTTAGTCCTTTTCCTGAACATATTCACAATAAAACCTTCATTGTCTGCACATCTTGACACAAATGTTGCTAGATGGTATGGCTCAAAATATGTGTCAAAATGTGTCCATCCTCCCTTTGTAATAATGAAGTGATGGGCTCTGGTGAGGGTGAGGAAAATACTTCCCTTCATATTGCCTGTCAAGGCTTCTTCTTGCAATCCACCCATTTGCCTCAAAATTTTTGCTATCCCAATCTTCAATGGCACTCTCTAAGGCAAAACATTAGGGGTTCCCCTAAATTCATAAACTCTGATGACTGTAGAGACATGGTACAAGATGAGATCTCCCCAATTGTGAAATTTTTATAATTCTAGGGCATACTCCATAGGTGTTAGTAGTCTCATCATGTCTGTGTGGATTCTAGGGTTTTTCTTGCATAACAGGGATTTAAGCCTAGCTACAAAAACTCTATCAAAATTTACATAACTGGCTTCCTCTCTATCCCAAGATAAATCAACACTCCACAGCTAGACAAGTAAATCCTCATCATCCTAAAATTTAGTGAGGTCCATTTATTCTTCAAAAACATTAGCACTATTGAATAAAATCATGTGCATCATTAGAGAATACCACCCCATTGGATTGAGTATATTTTTATCTTTGATGCCTATTAAACCCTCATGCATTAGCTCAACAATGTAAGAAGCATAATAAAAAACTACTGATAGGTGGGGATGCAAAATCTAGACAACCATAAGCATGATATGAACATACATTATTGCTTCTTCATCTTCTCCCAGCATAAGGCACAAAGAACTACACATTTTTCTAGCCTTACTATTGAAATAGTCTAGTTTGAATGACTCTGGTGTGTTTGGGCCCACAACAATCAAATCCCCTATCTTATTAAAGTAGCCTTTTAAAGCCTCATTCTTGTAGTACTCCTTCCTAATCTAGTAGACTTGTTTAAAATAGTTGAAGTCAATGTCATCCATTTGAATGGATAGGTCACTTAATTTGAATATCCTTCTTATTTCATCAGCTGTGACAGTCAACAAAACATTTCCCTCTGTGTCTCTTAAAACCTTGGATACCATGTCATATGTATTTTTATCAAAGTGAAAAGGTTTGTATCCATAAATACCCTAAGCACTATCAATTTTACCACATCAAGATCCCATATGTTGCAATCTGGGGAGGGAGCATTCCTCTGACTATAAGCAATTTTTAACAAATTCAAACCATTTATGCTAGTCTTGGGATCCTTTGCCCATCTACCTGTATCATACAAACCCTCCCCAACTCTAAAAGGGGGATGTGCTGGAAGTATTTTCTTAGCCTGGGTAGCATCACCTGTAGACTACTCAATTTCTATAGAAGGTCATCTCTAACATTTCTATCTTGGTATTCTATCTTGCCAGAGAATTCAATCCTAGGGGCCATTTTCTGAAACTACTGCTTTTTACGAGATTGATATTCAGATTTAAATAAGAACTCTGAGATCTTTTCAACTTTAATATTTCACTAAATGCATTGATTTATGTTGTATCACAAGCGACTTACCCATTCTACAATTTTTCGCAAAGAGCTGAATCTCACTACAATTTTAATCTTTGCCTAAATGATTTCAATGAATTATGACAACTTCATGTTTAAGAAATGAATTATATTTCCCCAATAAAATCAATCCTTCGCATTGAATTGAATTGAAGTGGCCACATGTTCTGCAATCAATTTGCCTGGTTCAAACTTCACGGCCTAATGACTCAATGATGATCACTTTTAAGAATTTTGAATTTGGACCATAGATCTCCAACAGCATATCCTTCATCTGACGACTCTCATCTTTTCCCAGAAACAACTGTTCATCTGGGACACGTGTTAGCTCGACTTGATCGCTTAAATGCTAGATCTCGTTCACTTTTATTTTAAGAGATTAAGTCGACCGTCTGATTCACCTTAACTTGGCTACAAGTTCTTTTGCCTTGAGTTTACTGACCATAGCTATGATGTCATCCACTTGAACACGTGTCAACACGGATTAATGGCTTAATCGCTATATCTTGCGCATCTTTCCTTTAAGCCATTAAGCGAGCCATCATATCTTTTCCAACTTTCATCTTACTTAGCATCATTTCTGCACTGTACAAGACCCACTTCCTCTGCCATGCGTCACTATGACTTAATTTCTTAGCCATTAGATGTCGATCACTTTGTTTTTAAGTGATTAAGCCGACCGTTGGATCTTTTTGTACTTTCTCTATCTTTAATTCTTCCTTTACGACCTTAGCCAAACCCACTAGGACACATGGCATCACGACTTAATCGCTTAAGTGATAGATTTCGTGCACTTCACCTTTAAGCAATTAAGTCATCCGTTAGATCTTCAACAAATTGTTCACCTTTTAATCTGCAGTTAGGCTTCACCTTTAGTGGAATACATGTCACCACCTGGACACGCATCATCAGTGCTTAATCGCTTAACTGATAGATCTTATGCATCTTTTCCATAAGCAATTAAGCCCACCATCATATTTGTCCATTGTTTAATCTCCAACATATTGTGCTTGGACAGGGCCCACATCATTTCAAAGACACATGTTGCTAAGACTTAATCGCTTAAAGGATAGATCTCAATCATGTTGGGATCAAGCGATTAAGTCTACCATCCGATGCAAATACATCTTCCCACTGTTTAACTGAGATCATTTCCAACCATTAGACCCACCAAAGACACGTGTCAACATGAATTAATAGCTTAAATGGTAGATCTTGAGCACTTCGGGAATAAGCCATTAAGCAGGCCGTTAGATCAAAATACACTTGCTTGACAGATAATGGACTTGATTAAAACACTTGTGGACTTTGGACTTAGAGAAAAATACATGACCACGGGGGTGGGACACCGACAAATTAATAAACATGAACATTTTAAAAGGAACCCATTCGAGACATGACCTTAAGTGATAAAAAGTAACATGAAATTAGAAACCTTTTCAACGCTTAGGGTTTTAGGACCAAAATTTATTCTATGAAACATGAAACAAGGGTTTTTTTAAGTACCCTTCACAAGGCATTTTGCAAAAATAGACCAGGGACTTATTGTTTGAAGTTTTTTTTGAATAGACCTAATAGTGGCTCTTTCTATGGATGAATACCTCCTGTAGGTGTTACAAGAATTCAGAATCTTGGGGGAGTAGACCAACCCACTGGAAAAAAAACTACTCACACAACATGAAAGCAAACTAGGCTAAGACAGAAAAAAACACACTAGCAGAAACACACTATGTATACAATCCTAATGTTCATGGATAATTAGACTTCATGAGAAGTATAACTTCAAGAACTGTCCATGAACTGGTAGTTCTAAAATATTTCCAGTAAGCTCTTTCAATAAATATGAATTTTGCCCATACCTTTCATGGACAATATAAGGTCCCAACCAAATTGGTTCAAATTTTCCATGCTTTCCTTTATCTTCGAACCTAGCATTCCACATGAGAACATAATCTCCCACATCAAAATGTCTTGAGATTGATTTTTTGTCATACAAGTTCTTCACCTGCAATTGGAGTTTTGTATTTTTTACAAAAGCTTCCCTCCTGGCTTCATCTAACTCCACTAGGTCATCAATTCTCAATTGCATGTCAGTATCAATATCATCATCATAAGTCTGAGCAAACTTGTACATCTACATCAAATTGTTTTGAGGAAATCTTTCTTGGATGCCATAAACTAGATCAAAAGGTGCACATCCAATAGCCTTTTTTGATGTCACCCTGTCTTCCCATACAACCAATGTTAACTTTGAATCCCAGGCCTTCTTGTTTGTATCTAGAACTCTTTTAATAATCTTGAGGAGGCTCTTATTTGTGGATTCAGCTTGGCCATTCCCTTGTGGATGATAGGGTGTAGAGTAAGATGTCTGAATACCATATTCAACACAAAAACTAACATATTCCTCAGATTTAAAATACATGGCATTATCTAAGATTATCTTCTCTGGGCACCCAAATCTAGTAATTATGTTCTTTAGTAAAAAATCAATTACTACTTTACTTGTAGCTCTCTTAGTGGGAATTGCTTCCACCCACTTAGTAAAGTAGTCTATAGCTACAATGATCCATGAATGTCCTCCACTGGACTTTGTAGCTATCTCTCCTATAAAATCAATACCCCATTGCTGAAAAGGGGCTTGAACTTCAACTGGTGTGAGGGGCACATTACCTGAGAATTTTAGCTTACCAGAGAAACGCTGGCAGGAATCACATCTTTTAACCAATTTATAAGCATCGTTAAAAATAGTTGGCCACCAGAACCCTGCTCTCAAAATTTTATGTGCAGTAGTCTTGGCCATGTAATGGCCAACACATACTCCATGATGCATCTCCTGCAGGATCTTGTTTTCTTGTTCCTTGTCAACACATTTCAATAAAATTCCTTTGGGGCTCCTCCACCACAACTCATCTCTGATCAGGGCAAAATGGATGGCTTACAATTTCAATGCCCTTTTCTTATTATCATCCATGCCCCGTGGACAATTCATCCTCTGCAAATAATAAATAATGTTAGTGTACTAGTCACAATGGTCAAGGTTACAAATGAAATATCTCTTCTCTTCTTCTAGGGTATTAATGTGATTAGCATCCAAATTAGCACTAGCCATCAGTTTGGCTAAACCCACCCCTCTAACCAATTTAGTGATTTGGATTTCTATATTGAACTCTTGAATCTTATTTATCCATCTGCATCTCTTTCCTGACACCTCCTCTTGAGTAAAGATGTCCTTAACTGCTACTGAAGGAACATAAGCCACTACAATAGAACCTATCAGATAACATCTAAAAACCTTCACAAATTTTACTAATGCATAGGCCTATTTCTCATTTATATTATACTTGAGCTCTGTAGCCTATAATGATTTACTAAAAAAGGCAATAGGCTGCTCAAACCCTTCCTCATTCTTCTGTAAAAACACAATATCAATAGCGTGACAAGATGCAAATGAAAAAAATATTCAAGGGCTTTGAATAATCAAGATTTCCCAAGACATGGGCATCCTTAATAGCTTGATTAATTTCTTGAAAAGACTTGGTGGCCTCCCCATCCCATTCCATTTTAGCATTCTTCTTTAACATCTTTGAAATTGGTCTACTTTTCTCAGAAAAGTTAGTGACAAATCTTCTGAGAAAATTCACCTGTCCGAAGAATGACTGAATTCCCTTGAGATTACTTGGGATGTGCACTTTGTCAATAGAAGCTACCCTATTTGGGTAAATTCTAAGCCCTTCTTTTGAAACAATGTGACCCAATAACTTACCTTTTATCACCCCAAAGATGCATTTCTTGGGATTGAGAGAAATCCTAAATTCTAAGGCTCTTTCTATTTTTTTCCAAATGCTCACAATGTTGCTCTTCCTTCTTTGAATAAGCTGTGAGATCTTCCTGATAGACCTCAAGAAATTTTTGCAGGAAGTCTGAAAATGCAACATCCATGGACCTTTGAAAAGTAGCCCCAACATTCATCCAACCAAAATGCATCCTCACATACACATATGTTCCTCATGGCGTGGTGAAAGTAGTCTTAAACTGCTCTGATTCTTTGACCATAATCTGGTTATACCCAAAGAATCCATCCATCATGGACATAAGTTCACATTTAGTGACCCTCTGCAGCATATTCTCCATGTTGGGGGAGAGCATAGTTATCCTTCAAAGAAGATATGTTCAAATTTCTGAAATCCACACACAGCCTAATATCCTCATTCTTCTTTCTAACAGGGACCTGTTGATGGGACTTTGTGACCGGTCCGCCAACGTAGTGTAAGTTGTCATTGGGTACTAGGGTACCAGCCAACTTCACCTATAAAGGTTGTTTGGGGAATAAATTATTTGGGCCTTCAAGCACGTGAGAGTCGGGTCTCGACAGTGCAGGAGCTAAGTTGGGAGTGTGACCATTTTGTTCAGGGGGATAGCTAGTTTTCTTGGCTCATCTTCTCCGGGGATTTTGTTAGGTCGGGTTTTCCAGCAAGCATTTGGATTATCAAAGAAACTTCAAAAGATAGACTAGGGTTATAAAGTATCCATTCTATCTATAGTTATGCTAATATATTTAAAACATCAACCATGCTCTAACATGCTACACTAAATATTGAATGCATACAGAACCATCAGTTCATACATATTAAATGGCGAGGGGGAAAATAGGTCGTTAATCTACTTAAAACATTAGAGCAAGGGATATCAGAAACATACAACACAAAAGAACATTAATCCAGAGATCAAAACAATAACAACATCATTTCCAAAGCTCTTCTTTCTTCATTAATAGGTTTTCCAGTAGCACTAGTGTATACATCAACATCTCCAAGAGAGAATATATCTACTAATAACCACTAAGAACTACCGAGCATTGAGCTCTGCAACTACAGGAAATGAAATGCTAAAATGCTAATGCTATGGACTGCAAAATCATCAATTTTGCCAACCCTTGGAATGAGGTTGGACTTGTTATTTATACACAAAGGTTACCCTAAAGTTAACCTAATCTAACTTTACAATCAACAATAAAATACAATATCTGGTGGCTAGTACTACCTGCACCATGTTACAACAACCTCAAAAAGAGTAGAGGTTTAAAAGATCAGCCGAAGAAGACAAGAAAAGAGGTATGGAAGAATCGGCCTTGAGAAGAGAACCAGAAGAAGAATAGAAGAAATCTAATCACCTGGGGTTTGAGGCTACATGCGTCATCAATGTAAAAGTGGCTCACTGTCTCTAATGTGCCAGGTGTTTAATGCTGGAGTGGTGCCTTGGGAAGACCATTTGTCAGAACCATCCCTCGAGCTGACGTGCCTTGCTGGGGTCACCCACTTTTTGACACCGTTATTAACTTCCTGATAATGACCGGTCGACTGTAGGGAACCTGGACGCGAGTCATCAAAAGAATACAAAATCGCTATATCTGGGACTCTGGGATCCGAGAGCTTGCGCTCAAATAATAAAGAATGTTCAAAATGTACCTTGCTGGTAAAAATCTCTAGAATCTAGAGAACCTTATTGCTCTTTACTATTCTTAAATGCCTCCAAAACTTGGCTGATGCCTCCTCATCTATGTCCTTAATGTCATTCCACCGGTCATAGACAGCCTCAAACTTTTCCTCAACCTCTTCAGCCTCGTTCCAGAATTCATCTACTATTTTTATGGCATCATGTTCCCGGGGCATCATCTTAGATAATCTCGATAACCTTCCTTCATCAAAGTCCCTAGCAGAATGATATAGGGATTCCATTAACTCATCTTACTTACTGAGGACATAATCCTTCGGGGCACATGTCACTTAGGGCCGTAACTAGTTGCTTTCATACCTCGATCTTGAGGCTAAGTCTGGAGTACTGGGCTTGGAGGGAATCAAATGATTCTTTCCCCAAAATTCTTGCCTTTGTGATGACTTCTTCCCTGGCATTAAAGACTTCATCTAACCCGGCTTTCCATGCTTCATATTTTTCTAAGTCTCCCTCCCATAAGGTAGTGGAGAAGTTCACCTGATTCAATAGGTTAATTATCTGATAAAGATCTAGGAGTGATACCACTAAAAATTGCCTTACGATGACTATTTGCTTAGTGAGCCACCCATCCACACCCTAGGCCTTCTTCTTCATGGCCCTTAGAGTATCCACATCACCCTGTGCAAGCGGTAATCTAGAGGTAGAAGCTTTTAGGTGGATCTCGACAGGGGCTGTGTGAGTTCTGTTAGAAGTCTGAGGAGAACCTCATTGTTTTCTCTTTCCTCCTTCAACTTTTGGGCCTTTTTATTATACCGAGTCTCTATTGCCTGGGTTGCCTCTCATAGCAAGTCTAACTCTCCCTGCTTATCTCTCCTCCCTAGAGGCACTTCCATTATTGTATAATATTTGGCTCTTACCACCGTTGCATTTGTATCTAGGGGAGGTGTTGTGATCATCACAACTGTACTTCCTTCTGGACTAGTCTAGAGGGTATGGACTATGCGGGCCTTCTTAGGCTTCTTGGCCTTTGCATTTTGGGCCATCATCTCGGCCAAGGAGAGTGGAACACCTGTCACAACTGTTGGGGCCTTCCTCTTTCTGGATTCCACCATCCATGGGGTAGCTTGGGCAAATTTGTTGTCAAGGCCTGGGTATTGGGACCCCCTTTAGAGTCCAGCAATACATTCCTGATATCTGCGGTGTCATCGGGCTCTTTATCCTTTTCTTGTTCCTGCTCCTTTTCTTGCTCTTCAGAGGCCTCAGTATTTCCTGCCCTATTGGCATCCTCTTTTGTGATGTTCAGGGTTTCTTCTCTGTCGATATCAGCATCACCTATATCTTCAACGATATCCTCGGCCTTCTCAGCATCGGGTGAATCAACGTTTATATCCTTGGGGATTTCCCCGTCATCTTGCTATTGTTGTTTTTCTTCTTCGGCGTCATTCGCCAAGATATCTTCCTCCATTGGAACATTTTCTAGAGGTGGCTAAGGCATCTGGCCTAGGTTCAATGTTTGGGATGCCGTGATTACCTCACCAAATGTGTTCCAAGGCACTTGGTCACCCAGAGTAACCGAAGGCATCTGGAGCATGATGGTTGGGGGTATGGTTGATCCCGTGGGTCCAGTTTCCCCAGTCATCGGTTGCTCATCTATTGCTTTCCTTGGTTCTTTTTCGGTCTCTTGGACTGGTGTTTTCTCCCGCTCTGACTCCTTTTGTGCCTCTTCCCGGCCTTCCTATTCTATGGTAGCTTCTTCCTCTGGGACTTCTTTTTTAGTGGGGATCTCCTTTTTTTATTGAGCAATGATTTCTACCACTGCGTGATCTATATCCCCATGTAGGTTCATAAGCTCATCTTTCCCGAAGATATCATCAAAGTTGTCATGCGTGGGAGAGGTATCTGAAATGTCATTCATTTTGGGGGAGTCCAAACTAATGTCTACTGGGGGAATATCAGGCATACCAGGGCTTGCGACTACACTTGGGGTGGGGTTCACCTTCTACTTCTTCTTTCTTTGTAGTGGGGCCCCAACATCCAGAATATTTACAGACTTCACCTCAGTGAATGTCTGCCTACTCATTAGTGTGTCCAATGATGGGGATCCTATCGGGTGAGCAAATGCTACTAGAGTAGCAAGGAGGCTATGGGAAAGTTGTGTGCTTATCTTCTAGCTTTTCAGCCTCGACACCTCCATTTTCTCTTCTATTTGTGCCATTATGGGGAGTGAACCCTTGGGAGGCACCTGTGTCAGGTATCTTATTTCTCCTTCCCCTTTCTTATGATGTGTCCCACGGCTCTGGAGGTCGAAGCAGACCTCCAAATAATTGGTCCTTTTCGGGTGCTCCTTGGACACACCCATTCAAAATACTTGTGATTGTTATCTACAATGGGGCGGCATACCCCCTCAATTGTTAAATCCTCTGGGGTGGCCCAATCCACCGAAGGGAGATCTAATTTATCTAACCCATGTTCTTTATACAATGGGTCCTCCGGGAGCCCATCATTTGAAAGACCCTTTAGAAAACCCCGAAGGTCGAGGGTCTCCATCAAGCCTTTAGACATCTATGAATGCAGGCAGCCCCGAAGATCAAAAATGTCCTGGCAATCCGCCCATAAATCCTCAATATCATCTTTGTGTGGTGGGGACGCCTGGGGAAGTGTCGTTGCTATCTTTCCTGGCGGATCAAAATTGATTCTAGTATGGTGGAATTCCACCAGTCCTAGAATCTTTAGTTCATTATATGCTTCCTTCTCCGTGGCTAGGCTGCAAGAATAGTTCCCACAAGAGATTGGGAATGGGACGTTGGTAACCTTCTTCAATGTGAAGAGGGCATGCAGCTCCAAAATTGGTCTGCAGAATTCTAAAAGAATAATTCTATCCCCGCAATACCGAGGAAGAAGATAGGGTTTCCTAGAAAAGATGGTCAGCTGAATATATGTGTGCTACTAGAATTGAATGAATTAATTCTTGTAAGTACTCACCAGGTTCATTGCCTCTTACGATAACTGGTATCTAGTGTCCCGAGTAAGTGTCAAAATATTCTGGTAAATGAATGCATCATTTACCCTACAAAAATTCGGGAAGCTAAGTTCCCACTGGATTTGGGGATAATGATCCCATGGATTCAACTGGCTGGGCCCGTTCCTGAGAATTCCCATCATCTGCAAACCCTAAAAGGTAGGTCTCTATTGGGCCAATGCCCATAGTACGTAGGATGTCATGTGGAACTTTGAGGTTTGGAGGACGCTCTTTAGCTATGTGTCCACATGGTTGGTGATGATAGCTGCCCAATTGAAGGTCTGACTGTGAGTGGTGGTGCAGTAGAGAAAGTAATACATCCATGATGAGAAATCCTAGGCATGGGGCTCTCCAAAGAGCCTGCATGGAAATATAATTTTTGCCTGGATACATTCTTTAAAATCCCCACAGGGAATCTCCAGCTTCATCCTTTTATAGTCCCTTCTTGGGGACTTTAACCGGTGGGTGTTGAGATGTTTCTAGGAGAGAAGGGAAGCTTCTTCAAATTCCTTTAATGATGTAAACTGGGAGAGAACAATGACTCCCTTGAATTGAGGGATCCCAAGCCCTGAAGAAAAAGTAGTCGTGTCCGGATTGACGATAGTCGCTGGATAGTGTAGCGGCCAGGGATCGGTGAGAAAAACAACCTGAGTGGAGGCATTGTAGAGTGTTTCTAGTTGAAGTATCATCTCTATTTCTTGCATCAAATAGGGAAAAATTACAGCTTTAATAATCTCGGAGGCAGCCATGTGTTTTGCCATATTATCTCCGGCGGTCCTCTGTTGGTATATGGCTTGGACCAAGCCCTGCATTTCAGCCCATAGTCCAGGCTTTGTGTCTGTTATTTCTTGCAACTTAGAGTCCACCTTGGACCCTACAAGAATACCCTCCCTTGGGTACTTGGAGGTCAGTGGTAGTTTAGCCAGCATTTTTTCAGCCTTAGTTTTTGTAGTTGCCTGAGTGGAGGTAGTTGGCAGCTCCGGACTATCAAGAGGAGCGATCACTTTAGACATTTTGATCAAACTATCTGCAACCTACAAGACCGGAGAACCATCAATACATGATATAATAAAAACAATATTTTAGGGACTATGGGGAATTCACCACCATTTTGCATCTGTATAAAAGTGTTAGCATGCATCAAAAATCCTGAAATATTAAAGTTAACACGGGTCAGATTCTGATCATCACCTTGGGCCTCCAGGGCATTGGCTTAGGTGAAAAAAATGGAATGAAGACCCATGGGCTTCTCATCACCCAGATTCTAGAAGAACTAGCCATTGTTGATGTGACCGATAGTGAGCCATACTTGGCTGACATGGGTCATCACGTAGCCACGCGACAAGCGGTGTAAAGGTGTTAATGGTGACAAGTGGGATGAAAGAGGGGAACTAAATGCCAGATGGGATGGGATTTGAATGCTCATTTGTGGGAAATTAATCCCACCATTAAGACAATGTGACAGAGGAGAGACAAAGCTACCATGGCTCAATCAGGCGATGTAATGAGTTTGAACCATGGTGGATACCTCTTTGATGAGCTCGACAACTTGGTTTGAACGTGGTGGAGCACGATGAGCTTGACATAAATAGATGGATGTACATGGGGTATACATCGATATACAAATCTATAGAGGGCAAAAACATGGTGAGGGCCGAAGCACAACTCGTAGGCCGACCAAAGACGAACATATATACCACTATAAATAGGAAATTACATAATGTACAGATTATACAGAAACACTTACACTACTTTAAAAAATATACAAAGCATTTACATCTAAACTACAACCACATAGAGGGTGAACAACCCTCTAGCAGAACTATCCCACCAACAGGAGGTGACATAAAAGCCAACGCAAAGACGCGGCGAAATGAAAACAGAACAAAAACAAGCGAGACAAAAGAAAAAACTAGAAAACTAGAAACCAGAGAGAAAAGAGCCGAAGGTCTACCTGGAAACATAGGGAATGTGGGAAAGATGAGCATGGGAGCTACTCTACAACAAGTTAACATTTGGGTAACCATGAACAAGCACTGCAAATCACTGTTAATCAATCACTAAGCACATGGAGCAAAATATTGTTTAAATTTCCTTAATTGCCTTTGAATCGCTCTAATTTCTCTAAGTGTTTGATCGCGGTAAATGTGAAAGTGACTGGTAACTTCTATTTATACCCTTAGGGTAAAAATGTGTTGCTTTCTCTCTGCAAACTCCATAACAAGTAAACCTCCGGACTCCAGGTCTGGGGATTCCACGAAGCCACATCTCCTCACAAAAGAAGACATGATGACAAAGAATCCCAGAGTCCGGGATCTGGCTGACTCAAAAGAACAAACCAACTCTAGGATCGGGTCCCAGAGACAAAAGAAGACAATAAACAAAAGAAAACAACCCTCGTGGAAGCAAAGCTCGGAGGGAGACAAGGAAACAAAAGAAACCAAGGGAAAAGAAAAAGTGAAAAGGGGGACCCAAAATTTTGCCTACAAAATGTAGGGACGGGTATGCAAGGCATAGCAGGACTAGATTAGAAACCCAGGAAGAATTCCTAATGGGCTTGATTATCCCAACATCTTTCATCTTTTTCAATTCATGTTCCATCTTAGGCCTAAGGGTAGGATTTATGGGTCTTTTCTTTTGCCTAAAGGGCTTGGTATCTTCCTTTAATGGAATTTAATGTTGAAATAGTTCCTCATTATATGCCTTTAGGTCATCATATGTCCAAGCAAATACTTTTTTGTATTTCCTTAAAAGATCAGTCAGATCCTTCTTCACCTTGGGTGACATTTTCTTACCAATAAATAAATTATTAGGAACTTCTTTTGTTCCCACATTAACCTCCTCCAAATCTTCAGATCTATTTACACATGTAACAGAATAAGGTCTGTCCTTACTATCAAAGGCCCTCTCCAAAAATACTAGTCCCTTTGGGACTTTATTTGAATTTAGATGCAATATCTCCTTTCCCAAGACAATATATCTTACATCAATGTTTTTCACATACTTTGTGAAATCTATCTCTTTATTATCAAGACCTTTCTCACAATACAAAAATCCACAAATATCTACATCATCATCAAACACTTTCCAACTATCAACATTGTCAGGTATTGAAGGCCTAGTTTGAACTGCTATCTCAAAAATTCCAGCAAAGGTAATGTCTTCTAGCCTTAAAGAAATGTTAGCTAATAGATCTGCCATTCTATTTTGGCTTCTATCCATCCAATCAATACCGAATGCATCAAAACTTTCTATCTCATCTCATGTTGCATTTCGATACTGCTTCAATCTATGGTTCTTTGATGCATATTTAGATTTAATCTGAGATACCACTAGCTCATAATCTCCAATAACTCTGATGCATTTAATTCCATGTCTTTCAGCTAGTCTCATACCTATCAACAAAGCCTCATCTTCTGCTACATTATTTGTACAATTAAACAACAGAGAAAATGAAAATTTGAAGGTTTTTCCAGAAGGAGATATCAACAAAACTCCAGCACCAGCCCCATCCTTAGAACTGGCACCATCAAAATACATTATCCATAAATTAGACTGTTCAGATAAATTATTTACATCTTCTGACAACAATGCAGGTTGTGATCCCTTTACATCTTGACTTTCCTACACTTAAATTGACCCCACTTCAGTTTCCAAGAAACAATTCATGTTATTATCATCTTGTTCCTCAATCATATGAGGAGTTCTAGTTTGCCTTGATACTTTGACATTTTCACCATTAATGTTGAAATTGGAAAATGATAAATCACATTGAATGCTTCCCCCCATAGATGCACTCCATTTTATTGACAATAACATTCCATATTGGGGGGGGAATGTCTACAACCAATACACTCACAGTCAACACTTTATCAGGGAAAGCTGCCAATTTGTAAGGAAAAGCCTTAATAGTACCTATGATAGGCACCTCTCTGGAATCCATAGCTTGGCATCTCCCATGTGGAGTGTCTACCTTTAGTCCCATAGATCTCATAAATTTTTCATGCATAACAGTATTGGATGCTGCAGAGTCAATCATGCAGTTCTTCAACATTTTTCCATTTATTAACAATGTGAGGAAAAAATGATGGACTATTTCTACAGTAGTGCTAACAATATTGGTATCTAAATAAATTTGTGGAATCTTTGATACTAGTTCATCAGATTCCTTTGATGACTTATCCTTAGTTTTTGACACTTTCTTGTTCTATTCTATAGTTTTGGTAGAGCTGACACTCTTCACCCATGTCAGAGTCTTTTCCTTGTGTTCTCCTATCCTCATCATTTCTAATAAAGGCACTTTAATAGTTATCTGAGACAAAAGTTGTCCCATATCCACAGGGGTATATGTCATATCAGAAATGTCTAATTTCTTATTTGTGCAATCTACATCTACTTCTTGAGTAGCCAGTTTAGCTTCATTTCCCCTATGTGGTTTGTCCTCCTTTTTTGGATGAGGTACAAAACTCTCTGGTGTCTTCATCTTTTCTTTATACATGTTTGGGCTAGTAGGTTTGTTGCCCTTCTTAATTAAAATCTTATTAGTACCCTTAGCTTGTTTCTCCTTTTCCTGAGGCCTCTTGGTACTATTTGGGGTATCCTTAATAAAGATAGCAGCAGGCTTTCCATCTGCATTTCCAACTACTCTTTTTCTCATAACATAATTGTCCCTTGCTTGTGTATCCATATTAGCTCTGATCTCAGATATCTCTTCATCATATGGCCTCTGCAAAATAGGGGTCTCATCACATCCTTCTGCATTGCATCTCATATTATCAACCTCCTAATCCTGTACATCAGAATCATCAAGCTGATAAAATATTTCTTCATTGAGCAGTGAGGAAGTCATACCACAACCACTATCATCATATTCCTCCTCCTCTTCTTCTTCTTCTTCATTTTCATAGGTGGCAGAAAATCTAGCAGCAATAACACAATATTCAAGGTTGTGTGGGGACTAACAAGGTTTTCACTGCACATATTTACAGAATTCCTATGCAGGGGGTCAAGATTTTTTTCATCAGACTTATCGTTCTTTGGTGGGATAATAGGTTTCCCATCCTTCCACTGAGTAGTATAAGGATAGTTCTACATCCTAGGCTGTCTGTTGTAATTTCCATAGGAAGGCTTATCATTATTTGGAACCCTATTATGACTACTCTCTCTAGGCTTTAGGCCTTTTAGAGCATTCATAATCAGCTTAAGGTTATCATCCTCCTTAGGTTTTGAACTCAGGGGTTTATCTGATTCTTTCTTATTATACATAGTGGGTTTCAAATCTTCTCTTCTTCCCACTTTCCCAAAAACTCTTCTATTTGTCTCAATGTTTATTGCTACCTTATATGCCTCCCTAATATTCCTAGGGTTCTTATCTCTTAATAAATAACCCATTTTTGCATCAAAGACATTAAGATAGGTAGCGAGACATACCTTGTCATATAATCTCATTACTTGTAGCAACTTGTGCATTGCCCTCTGGAATATGATGTTGAATTCCACCACCTCTTCATAAGGTTTCTTTTTTATGTTTTTGAACTCGTTCAGCATGAAGCCTTCATTAGTTTTGTCCCTATATTTTTCCTTGAAACATTCTTTCATCTCATCCATGGACCCAATCCACTCATGGGGCAATTCTCTAAACCAATCCCTTGCATCCTCAATTAGTGATTGCAAAAACAATTTAAAAGTCATCAACCATATCCATAAAATGCTTTAGATGTTCTTCACATGTTATTACATTATTCAAAACCAATTTAGGAAGCTTATCCCTAATCTTCTTAGGAATTTCATTCGGATAACCAGGGATGCCAAGAAATATAAATTGTTTGTACCGTTCAGTATAGACAGGATTTTTTTGAGATAAAGTGTTACCTTGAGCATTTGAAGTGGTAAAAATTCCAGAATCAATAGGGGGTGGTATATTCTTCTCCAAGTTCAAAGACAATTTAGGACCAGGACCAGCAAGATGAGGGCCAGAGGTTTGCCTAAGGAATTCAATCTTCTTTTTCATTTCAAGAGCAGAAGCTTCCAACTTAGCCTTCTCTAATTCCTTGGCTATTATTTCCCTCTCTCTTTTGGCTCTCTCCAACTCAGTGTCCAACTTCATCATGGGATCCATCATACTCCCTTCGCTCATTGGTTCCTTTATTTCAATAGTTTCTACCTTTGTTTACCTTTGTCCTTGGGCTTTGGTATGTCATATAATTGTTGAACAACAAGTTCATATTCTAGTTTCTCAGGTACAAGAGTAGCATTCATTGCCTCCAAATATCTGAGCTGCCTTTTCAACTTGTCAGATTGAATCTGAGCATGTATGATTCTTTCTTCCTTTTCTCTTTCTCTTTTCTGTCTTAAGGCAATTTTCTCACAAATTTTTCTTTCCAACTCGCCTACCTCTTCAAAAATCTCTTCAGAATCCACAAGAGTTACATCAGATTCTGAGTTTTCCTCCATGATGGTTCTCTCCCTTCTGTGGTGATGGGTATGTGGTCTTTCTGATGAGGGAGAGCTCAGATCACTTGGAGGATTCCTATTCTCTTCACCTCTACTCTTGGATCTAGACCTTGTCTCATGTCCCTGAGACTTACCATGAACCACCTTTCTGGTATATCTAGGAATATCATCAACCCTTTCACTTTGAGAGTAATATTCCCCATAAACTCCCAATCCTAATTGTGCTTCATGCTCAACTTCTACATTCTCTTCTTCGTGATTAGGAGGGATGGGAGTATCCATTCTTATATTCCTTCTCTGCCTCCAGGTTTGTGGTGTAACTCTAGCAACATTCTTGTTCACTGATTTCCCAACTCTAGAAGTGGATGGAATATCATCTTCCAATTCATTCTTAGGCTGACTATTCATCTGGGACCTGGTATTTTTGTAACTCATAGTTAGACAACAGTGTATCAAATAATAATAACTTAGCACTAATGCAAAGATTTCTTCGAGTCACCACCCAACAAAAGAAAAAGATGGGAAAATACACAATAAATTTGAGTAACAAATTTTTGTTATGGAAAGTTTTCACGGGTCACAAATACCAATAAATTCTAAGCACTTATCCCACTATATTCTCAAAAATAACACAAGTCACTAGGATATGTAAAGGCACAACTCTGTAGTACAATGGTCAACCAACTAGTAATGACAAGTAAGTAGGCCAGGAGTCTAGATCAACTTGAGAAACCTTACTCACTCATTGCAAATGAAAAATTGTTCCCCAGGTGAGTCACCATTTTGTTGGTTTCTTTTTATGTTGCAATAGAAACAACAATAACCTCTTCCCTTTTATGATTGTTTTATAGAGGATCCACCTCCAAATATATGCTCATACAAGAAAAGGACCAAATAAAAAAGCACTCTCTTAATACTTCTACACTTGAGGCCCTGCTATACCAAGGGGGGGACACCCTGCAATACCGTCTAATATATCTTGTAAGTTATTATCAAGAAGTTATCTCACAATGACTCAACATGACCAGGAGATACTAGGTAATTGGCTAATTACCCATTGAACATCAACCATGAGATGAAATGTGAGATAGAAAATTATTAAAAACTAAAACAATAGTAGACTTAATGGATTTTAAATGTTTGCTTGTAGGAACATACAACCAATTATGCAACTAGATATGCAGTAAAACAAAACTTATCAACTTTAGATTAGTGCTTTATCCATTGGGTTATATTCTGACTCAGATACAGTATGCTGAAATTAATGTTTAGTAAAGACTTCAAATCATAATACAATCATCCCAAAACCCCTGCTACTAATAGAATCCTTGCAATGTGTCAGATGAATCTATGCATAAATCAGAGCCTAATTTAATTTGATCCTAGATCATAACTCTCAAATAAGTACATAAACATATATAGAACTATTCTAATGAATTGGAAAATCCACAACTCATATGACACATAGCACATGAGAGATTGGAATCTGGATCTTTGTATAAAATTTAGGTAATCTTATTTAAATATACAAAAGGCACTCAGAAATAACCTCTATAATAACCTGCAAAAGATCTCTCAACTTTATTTCTGACTTCTTACACTATCTAGTACAAATTATGCTATTGTTCCCCTCTTGACTAAAAACCTTTACAATATGTTTTCCAAATAAAATTTCCAACCTTTTCCAATGGTATTGGGAATCCTTTTATAGAATGGGATTGCAACAAGCTTCAAATCAATTGGAATAAGGACAAAATTAATGACTCACTAAAAAGACAAAATAGCTAGTGGAGTGATAACCACTCTTGTTACAATAGATATTCAACCAATTTTGTCTTCTGACCGCTTTGTACACACAACTGCTTCAAAGTTGCTCGGTGTGAGCCATTTGGAATCTGTTGTCTCTAATGTTGGTGATGTATGATCTTTACTCTCAACTATATCAACCAACTTGTTGGGCTTCTTCGTCCACCTGCATGTTGTCACCTTCACCTAGATCAACAATTGTGTACTTGTCTTTCCAAGAAGTGTACACCTCATCACTTGGCTAGTTGAAATTGAGAACCTTATCTTTTCTGTTGTTAATTTCCTTCCAAGTGGTATAGGCCTTCTCAATCTCATCTGAACAAAATGCAAAAAAATGATCTGGCTTTGACAACTATCTCAACTGTTTGAACAAACAACAATGTGCTTTCCAAGGTTATTATGCTATTGGTCCTTGTTGCCAAAGTTTCATTCATCTGCTGATGCCATAGGACCTTATCCTTGATATTTCCATTTTTCCTGAAGAGATTTGGAAACATCTCATAACGGTCCTTTGAATATTCCCTTTTCAGGGCCATTACCTTTCTAATGAGGATGCTCCTCCTTATGTCCATGTCCATGAGCAATTTAACACATTTATGAGTGCCAGTCAAGACTATGTCAACATAATTCTCCTTCTTGCAAGTGTTATGGAATAATTTCAACTCTCCTCCCTTTCCTTTCCACTTATCCACCAACTAGTGTAATTTGTCCTTGTCTGCATCATACTCATTTATCATACTAACAATTTTCTTACCCTGTGCATATATGGAAGTAGGCACCAATTCATGTGTATAATGCATCAGAGTTCTATGTATCTTATCTGCATATTTTTGTTTCACCCATGCCTCTGCTTCTCTGAAGGCTGCAGATTGCTCAACCCACTCTTTCTATTGCCTTTCTAGCTCTACTCTCTCAGCAATTAATCTGGCCTATTCTTGCTCAACCTCCTCTAATGTAGTAAAAGTTGCTGGTGCAGGGGAAGGAGGATAAGTGATAATGGGGCTTGATGAGGATGGCTAGTGAGGGTCTTGTGTAATTCTCTTTTGTGGCACAACTTGGGTTGTTTTCTTTCCCTATAGGAAAGCAATCCTATCATCCTTTTGTAAAGATTTGACCCTCTCATCATTGTAAGCTTTCAGAACAACTTCATACTTATGGGTTAGGATTTTGAAAGCATCTTCTTGCTTCTCAGCTACCTTCAAACTCAACTTGGCAGTTTGCAAAGTAAGATTAGCTGCTTCTACCCCTAAAGTATTTGACACTCTTTTGATTATGAGGTTTCCTGCACTCTCAGCCTACTCATCTTCATTTATTCTCCTTTTATCTTTCCTCTTTAAGGACCATATTGCCAGTGCTACATGATCCTCACTCAATTGGCCACCAATGGATGTCCCACCAGTGTGCATTGGTTTTTCTTCCTTTCTTACAACATCAAATACAATTGCATCAACTAAATCCCACTGGGGTAATATAAGGACTCCTTTCTTCTTTACCAATTCCCTACCCTCTTCAGGGGTTATCTTATCAAATTTAGCCATCAACTCTTGCTTGATCTCCTTTTCAATGTCTTCCTTGCTCTAGTTTGGCTAAGCTTCTTGCAATTTGTGACATTTATCCTTGAACTCATCAATATGGATTCTCCATAAGAATTGAATAAAGGCCCTAGCCTTAACAAAATTATCATCAGACATAAATTATTCACTCGCCTATTTGGTTATAGGGTCCAACTCCTTTCCTTTAAACTATGCTATTGTAAGATCTAGAGATGTATGCCTAGGTGCCTCTAGCACTCCTTCTTGTAGCTCCTAGGCTGTGATAAAAACTTCCCTTGTATTTCCCATTTGGACCAAATGTTTAGTGATAGCTTGGTCATCCATTTGTAGAGGGGACTGAGAAGGGGAGTATAACTCACTTGCTTGTTCTTTTCCTTCCATCTTCTACCTCTTTGGAGATGGCATTGTCTAAGTACTAGTATCTGTTGGTCTCTTTCCCTTATGATCATAATTTTTATCAATCTTGGGCATAATTGTACTGTACCCTCTTCTTTTATAGACCACATAATTCCCAGGTGGGACTTCCCTTCCCTATGTAACTCTGCTCAGAATAGCCTTAGCTTTTTCTGGCTCAGTTTCCATTACTTTGTTCTTCTTCTAGTTAAGAGTCCACATTATGTCTTCAAATATTGTCATCAAAGACTCAATCTTTTTTGCCCAGGGCAAAAATACCTTTAAATGATCATAGGATCTGTCAAAATTATGAATAAAATCTAGAGATTTCTTATATACCAACCATTTCTCTTTCCTAACTTCTTGGTCATTCAGATCAAAAAAATTTCTTATGATGTCCTCTGGGAAGTTGAATTGGTGGTCAAGTGCCAGGCACTTAGTCCTTTTCCTGAACATATTCATGATAAAACCTTCATTGTCTGCACATCTTGACATTGCTAGATGGTATGGCTCAAAATACTTGTCAAAATATGTCTATCCTCCCTTTTTAATAATGAAGTGATGGGCTCTGGTGAGGGTAGGGAAAATACTTCCCTTCATCTTTCCTGTCAAGGATTCTTCTTGCAATCCACCGATTTTCCTCAAAATTTCTGCTATCCCAATCTTCAATGGCACTTTGTAAGGCAAAACATTAGGGGTTACCCTGAATCGATAAAGTCTGATGACTGTAGAGACAAGGTACAAGATGAGATCTCCCCAATTGTGAACAATTTTTAATTCTGGGGAATACTCCATAGGTCTCAGTAGTCTCATCATGTTTGTGTGGATTCTAGGGTTTTGCTTGCATAACATGGATTTAAGCCTAACAGCGAAAACTCTATCAAAATTTACATAGCTGGCTTCCTCTCTATCCCAAGATAAATCAACACTCCACAGCTGGATAGGCAAATCCTCATCATCTTGAAATTTAGTGAGGTCCATTTCTTCTTCAAAAACATTAGCATTATTAAATAAAATTATGTGCATCATTAGAGAATTCCACCCCATTGGCTTGAGTATATTTTTATCTTTGATGCCTATTAAACCCTCATGCATTAGCTTAGCAATGTGAGAAGCATAATAAAAAACTATTGATAGGTGGGGATGCAAAATCTTGACAACCATAAGCATGATATGAATAGACATTGTTGCTTCTTCATCTTCTCCTAACACAAGGCACAAAGAACTATACATTTTTCTATCCTTACTATTGAAATAGTCTAGTTTGAATGACTCTGGTGTGTTTGGGCCCACAACAATCAAATCCCCCATCTTATTGAAGTATCCTTTTAAAGCCTCATTCCTGTAGTACTCCTTCTGAGTCTAGTAGACTTGTTTAAAATAGTTGAAGTCAATGTCAGCCATTTGAATGGATAGGTCACTTAATTTGAATATCCTTCTGATTTCATCGACTGTGACAGTCAACAACATATTTCCCTCTGCGTCTCTTAAAACCTTGGATACCCTGTCATATGTATTTTCTATCAAAGTGAAAAGGTCTATATCCATAAATACCCTGGGCACTATCAATTTTCCCACATCAAGATCCCATATGTTAGAATCTGGGGAGGGAGCATTCCTCTTACTATAAGCAGTTTTAAACAAATTCAAACCATTTATGCTAGTCCTGGGATCCTTTGCCCATCTACCCGTATCATACAAACCCTCCCCGACTCTAAAACACGGATGTGTTGGAACTATTTTCTTAGCTTGGGTAGCATCACTTGTAGACCCACTCAACTGCTATAGAAGGCCATCTCTAACATTTCTATCTTGATATTCTATCTTTCCAAAGAATTCAATCCTAGGGGTCATTTTCTGAAACTAGGGCTTTTTATGAGACTGATATTCAAATTCAAATAAGAACTCTGAGACCTTTTCAACTTTCAAATTTCACTAAATGTATGAATTTATGATGTATCACAAGAGACTTACCAATTCTACAATTTGTCGCAAAGAGCTGAATCTCACTGCAATTTTAATCTTGGCCTGAATGATTGCGATGAATTATGGCAGCTTCATGTTTAAGCAATGAATTGTATTTCCCCAATCAAATCAATCTTTCACATTGAATTGAACTGAAGTGACCACACATTCTGCAATCAATTTTCCCGGTTCAAACTTCACGGCTTAACAACTCAATGACGATCACTTTTAAGAATTTTTAATCTGGACCGTAGATCTTAGACAACATCTCCTTCATCTGATGGCTCTCATCTTTTCCCAAAAACAACTGTTCATCTGGGACACGTGTCAACATGACTTGATCGCTTAAATACTATATCTCGTTCACTTTTCTTTTAAGTGATCAAGTAGACCATCCAATTCACCTTAACTTGGCTGCAAGTTATTGTGCCTTGAGTTTACTGACCGTAGCTATGATTTCATCCACTTAAACACTTGTCAACATGGCTTAATGGCTTAATCACTAGATCTTGTCCATCTTTCCTTTAAGATATTAAGCGAGCCGTCTCATCTTTTCCAACTTGCATCTTACTTAGCATCATTTCTGTGATGTACATGACCCACTTCCTCTGCCACACGTCACCATGACTTAATCACTTATCCATTAGATGTTGATCACTTTGCCTTTAAGTGATTAAGCCGACTGTCGAATCTTTCTGTACATGCTCTGTCTTTAATTCTTCCTTTACGACCTCATCCAGACCCACTAGGACACGTGACATCATGACTTAATTGCATAAGTGATAGATTTCATGCACTTCACCTTTAAGCGATTAAGTCAGTCGTTAGATCTTCAACAAAATGTTCACCTTTTAATTTGCAGTCAGGCTTCACCTTTAGTGGAATACACATCACCACCTGGACACGTGTCATCACCACTTAATCTCTTAACTGATAGATCTTACGCATCTTTTCCATAAGAGATTAAGCCCACCATCATATTTGTCCTATGTTTAATCTCCACCATATTGCGCTTGGACATGGCCCACATCATTTCAAAGACACACATCGCTCAGACTTAATTACTTAAAGGATAGATCTCGATCATGTTGGGATCAAGTGATTAAGTCTACTATCCAATGCAAATACATCTGCCCACTGTTTAACTGAGATCCTTTTGGACCATTGGACCCACCAAAGACATGTGTCAACATGGCTTAATGGCTTATATGGTAGATCTCAAGCACTTCGGGAATAAGCCATTAAGCGGGCTGTTAGATCAAAATACACTTGCTTGACAGATAATGGACTTAATTAAAACACTTGTGGACTTTGGACTTAGAGAAAAATACATGACCACGGTGTTAGGACACCGACAACTTAATAAACATGAACATTTTAAAAGGAACCCATTCGAGACACAACCTTAAGTGATAAAAAGTAACATGAAATTAGAAACTTTTTCAACGCTTAGGGTTTTAGGACCAAAATTTATGCTATGAAACATGAAACAAGTGTTTTTTCAAGTATTCTTCATAAGACATTTTGCAAAAATAGACCAGGGACTTATTGTTTGAATTTTTTTTTGAATATACGTAACACAACCACCAGCTTCACAACCTCTAAAACATCAAATCAAGGATGTACCAATCTAAATAGTCAACCTTTGTACATAGGAACACTGCAACAACAACAACCAGCAACTCGATCAAACCATACTCAATGTGTCATCTCAACATCTGCGAACCTTTGTAGACAAACTATAGACACCAAGGAACAATAGTTTATAGTTGCAACTGTAGATATTCAATATAACACCCGAACAACTAAAATATTCTTCACTGAACACACTAAACACACTGTCTAAATCAGTAACCAGTATGTTGACATCAGTGACAAAACATTAATGTCAGCACACCAAAAAACCAAACTTTGACATGCTCAACAATCATCCAACATTTACTATATAATCACTATCAAAATCAAACAATTGCAGCTTGAACCCTTCCTCTTGGCAGCCAATATCAGAGCAGAGAGGATGGAGCAGAAAAAATAAGAGGTCAAAGTGAAGATTCTTAAGGTTTTGATACGCTATATTAACTAGATGAGAAGCATTTTTATGGCTTTCATTTTGTCTTATTAATATTTCCCTTCCATTTTTTTACCATGGACATATTATGGGTTTTCTTGTTTGAGGATTTTCAAGTGATGTTATATCACTATGTTTTGGCTATTTTCCATTTTTAAAATGTAAAGATGAGAGTTATTAAAATGATATTTTTCAGATCATTTTATTAAATTTATTTTAAAATCTCAAGTTATGGAAAATTAGTTTTTAGAAGTAATAATAAATTTTTTTTGTGACTTTAATTAATTTATGAAATAATTTCTAATTATTATTTTAATAAATATTACTATATTAATAATATTATTTAGTGATTTATTATTATTGCTTAAAAATTATTATTAATATAGTCAGTATTTATTAAAATAATAAAATAATAAATCATTTAATAAATTGATCAAAGTACAAAATAGATATTTTATTTACTTTTAGAGGTCAAATTGTAATATTTTGCAGAGTAATGGCAATATGTTAAAGTCTTATAATGCAGTTGCTAAAAGTCTAGAAGTTATTACTGTTTAGAGGCCTATTTTGGAGGATAAGTTTGCATTTAATAGGGGTATTTATGATGTTATTAATGAGGCATGACTTCTAGGTCACTTTTGTACCCTTTTTAAGTCCTTTGAGAGACTAAAAAAAGGCCTTATAGACTGAATCCGACCCAGGAGTTATTGCTCCCCTAAATGTAGTTGGTTGAAAAAGTATAAGCATGAGTTGAAGGCTCATTGTAAATTGAGTTATTTCCTCTTCACTTGTGCATATTGTAGTCTTTCTAAGTTATTTGACAGAAGTGAAGGGTTTTATAACCCATTTTCAGAGATACAGATTTGTAACGCCTTTTGGCTATGATATATAGCTTATGCCTTCACATTTCTTCTTTTATTGTGTGCTCAGTGTTGGTGTAGGCCTATGTGATGTTCTTTGCCTTTGGAATTTTATTCCATATTGGTGCCTTTATGGAGGGTTTCATACTTCTTTGCAGGTTGAGTTGTGCTTATCCAGTTTCCAAATTGTGAGGAATTATTTTCTCTTTTTAGGGACTGTTATTATTGGTCATCTTACAAATTGTTGATGCAAAGATTGTGATTTAGTGGGGTTGTGTAAGAGAGCTTATATTACCATTTTTATTATGTGTCAAGTTATATGTGTAGGTATCAGATATTCATTTGGTGCATTACCTTAGATAGTAGGTTTCATTTTATGTATCCTCCTTACTCTTTCCTCTAAAAAAAAATAATTAGTTCAAGTAGTTATAGGCAAGGTTCTCTTAAGAACCAGCTTAGTTTGTAGGTCCACTTCTTATCCAGGTTACCCACAACCCATAAGTGTTCCCATGTTTCAATAGGTTGCTAGATTTTCATTCTCAGCAAGGGTGCAAACCTTATTGATAACATGACCCTTTCCACCACTAAGGCTCCTCAAACACTCCAACTACCCTTAGGTTAGGTCAAGCACCTCCTATATACCCTTCACTTATTTGAAAACTAAAATTAACCTCCTGCATATGCTTGGAAGTCCATAAACTCTTCCATAATGACCCCCTATGACTAGGTATTGGTCATAATTTCTCAATTAAATCCTTTTTGACTTAATCAACACATTTTCTCTATAATTGCATTTCTAATTTAATATTTATTTACATGGTTTATAATGAACCATGAAATAAATGTTAACTACATTTTTTAAATAAATGAAAATTTAAAAAAGAAAATGATTACATTTTATGTTTAAATAAAATTTATTAACATGAAAACCATTAATTAATAAATATTAATTTTAAATCATACTTATTAAGTAACAATTTTCATAGTACTCAATAAATATTAATTAAAAAATGACATTAACCTTTTCAAAAAGAAGGCATTGAAATACCTTCATACCCCATAGTATTATTAGTCAAAAAGTAATAAAATGAGAATATAAGGCAAAAATGACTTTGCTTCACGTGTCTTTTAGGGTAATAAAACCCTAAAGTATCATTTCATTCTTATTTCACACTTTCAACTTTTCCCTCTTCCCGGATTCTTCTTGCACCGCCTCCATGACTGGGTAGGGTTTGGAGTTCAAGACTCAATTTTGCAATTTTCCTAGAGTATTTAAAGCTCTTTTTAAGTAGATCATGGTAAGTTTGCCTCTGCGAGCTCTTCACATACAAAAAAATATGGAAAAGATTTGGTTTTCCTATGTTTGTTTAATGAGAAACACATTTATTCTTATTGTATAAGCTATGGTTTCCTTCTTTCTGTGCATATTTGTAAATCATGGTATTGATTAGAAGAATTATTAAAAAATGACTTTGATATGGTTTCCCCCTCAATATATAGGCTGCGGCTCTTGGAGGGTTTTCTAAATCTATATAATGGCTTTTTTGTTTTTTCTCTCTATAGCTTTCGAGCTATGTTTCCTGTGAAAATTATGCACATAGCTTTCCCATGTTCTACTTCTTTGTTTTTGAAGCTTCCAGCTGGTTCCTAAAATCATGGCCTTCTTTGTAAATTTTGGGAATCCTTGACTTGGCTCGATGTCTCCTAAATTCTGTTGCATTTATTTGGCATCATTTCCCATGGTTTTTAGAGCAGTCAATATATGACCATCTTGCTTTAAAACTTGTTCTTTCATACATTGATGATATTTGTTTGACTTGAAACTGTTACTCTTAACATGTTTATGGTTCTTCATGGACCATTTAACAGTAAATCATACACCACATACATAGCTTTGCTATCATATATCTTCTCCTATAGCTTTTGTTGTCTTTGTCATTTGAGCTTAATCCTTTATGGTATGAATTGCATTTTTTTCATAATACTTATGTCTATCATTTTAATAGATATTGTGTTCCTTTATATGCTCCTGTTGTATGGACAAAAGTCTATTCTCTTTAGTGTACATGAACATGTTTGGCATTTGTTTTCCGTAGATGCTCCAAATTTTTTTAAAATGAGTCTTCATACTTAATCATTTCCTCTCTTCTTGACTGCTGGTTTATTATTTGTGAGGGCTTTCTTATGGTACGGGTGCATATTCTTAGTTGACATGAATGCTTCCTTTCACCTTATGGATATCACTATAATATGCACGCCTTATCAGTATTTGGAGTACCTGATATTTCAACATATTTTGATCTATGGTATTGAATCTCTGACTCCTCTATTTAGTAGCATTGACCCTATTGAAGATAGCTCACCAGCTATTTAATGTGAACACTTCCGCATCATTGTCTTAATAAAAAACTTATACACTATATTTATGCCTCTGTAGTGTTTTCCCACATCTTTTATGTTCATATCATTGTCTTTCATTTGTATCATATCTCTATCATGAAATATATTTCTCAAAATAAAATTTCTTTGATCTAAACCATAAAATTGTAGTCATTGCTTGCATATTTGATCTTTGATTTTTTTGGTAACAACATTGACTTGTACTTGGGATACCACAACTATTTTCATAAATTGCTTATTGTTCTTGATCAATGCTTAAAACAAGTGCTCTGCATTATTGTTTGTCTGCATCATTATTGTGACATAGGATTCTATTATTTTATTTTATATCAACTTGATGTTCTTGTCTCATTATAGTTCATTTTCTATCATGAAGCATGTTGGGCTCAACTCTTGTGGGAACCCATTTTTCTCCACATGCTACACGATAGACACCTATATCTGCACATGATATAAACTTGTTAAAAAACAAATACATGTTTTTAGATGTGTATGATGACTTGGCTATTTTAATAGACACCTAAAGTATGCATTTCTTGTTCTATGTTCATATAGACCAGTTTATATATGCATAGGTATAATGTACATATAATGTATGAGACTTTTCCTTGCAAAAAATTTTACATGTTAGCACATTTTGAGTAATTGCATAAAACTATTAGATAATTTTTTTCTTCTACTTATGCACTTGAACCTAATTTAGGAGAGGTTAAAATGTACCTTTAATTATCTTCAATTTTAAATCAAAGAGCTCTACCTGATTGATTTGTAGTGAAAATTATGTAACATTTTTGGTGACATCTGCTATATGTCTTCCTGCTAGACATCAAGATCTATTGCTTAAGCTTGTCCATTGGGAAAAATGTCACTCATACATGATAGAACCACCCATAGACCACCTTTTACACATGATGTAACTCACTTTCACCCTATTGCAAGTCATTATTAGTCCATTGAATTATTGTGTACCATGTATGTTAGTGGACTCACGAACTCATTAGGCTTTATGATATACATCTATTTGATCCAACTATCATCAATAAAATATTAGGATTGCACAAAGCATGATACAATTCTTTGACTGGACCACATGCAAAATATGCATCCAATAAACACACTAGTCCAATCCTGAGTCAAGGAATCTAAAAACACAAGTACTTAAAACTTGCAAGGAATAGAGGATTGAAGCCACTAACATAACTACAATCAGCACAAAGGACCAAAGTTTAAACAACAACACCCAACTTAAAAGGGCCACAAAATGCATAATGGTCCAAAGTTTAACATAACACATTAAACTGAATAGAAAGCAGAGATTGACTATGTAGACCATTCCTTTCGTAAGAATAAAGACAAGAGAGGGAAATATGTAGTCTTAGTAAGATAAAAACTCTCCCACTCACGCTGCAATGGTGAAGATATTCAAACTGCAGACTCCTCATGCTACATTCTCTACAACGGCTACCAAGACATGGTAAAAAGAGGAGGCTCCACCAATGTAGAGTTTTTTGAGGAGGACTTGTTTGGTTTGTAGTAGGTTCCTTTGATAATTGGTGCTACTATTTTTGGCCTCTACTCAAATCTCTCAACCTCAACTAGTTTGGGGCTTTCTGTGTTAGGAATAACAATCCACCAACACAATTGAGAGGGGGGTAAATCAGTTGTGAGAAATTATTAATCATTAAAATTTATAAACTAAAACTTTAATCCAAATGATAACACATTAAATGCCAACACAATAACACAATACTTTATTGTTGAGGAAACCCTGTTAAAGGTAAAACCCCAATGGGAATTAGCACCCACAAGTAATGTACTGAGAGTATAGTATCCCTATTAAAAGATTTATACATGTTAGGAGCTTATTATTGCATTACAGTACATAGTCCCTATTAAAGGACATATCCTATTAGGAGTCAAGAGAAACAATGGGCTCACTGCCCAGACACACTTCCTAAAGAAGGTTAAAGCCACCCTCAAGGACTTACAGTCTAAAACACAAGTGTATATATAAAATATACAATCTAGTGAATTGTCTAATAGCAACTGTATTTGCTTGGTCAGTTCCAATGAATTACCATAATCACATCCTCTTCTCTACATCTAGTAGAAAATCAAGCTCGCAGCTTCCACACTTCTTTGTCTCTTAATTCGTATCTTCCATACATACCTATATTCAAAAGAAAAGATCTATCATATATACCCTATTACAATTGATTAGGTCGGCCAATTAATCTTTCCCAATATATAAATAATTATTTAACCCCTTTCTAAGATACACAAAGCACCTATAACAAGTAAACATCAATTACAATTCATCAAATATAATCCAAGGTCTGTAATCCATGCTCACAATCCACAATACACGCTACATCTCTGAAGTCGGCCAAATAGGTCTCCCCTAAAATACATGCCACAACTGACGTCATCAACAATCATAAAAATTGTGACCCATAACAAAAATTCCTTAACATGTCTTCTATAATCCCTTAAGCTCGCATAACCTAAATCATCATCGCTCATAAGATATACTCAAAACATAGAGACTCACTCTGTCAAACATCACTGTCACAGTCCAGTATCTAGTCTTCACTAAAACATATGTAACTCATCCAATATACAATATTAAACCAAGCAACCTTAGAAATAATATCACCATACATACTTTTACATATCATCTTTTCTCATTTTGATTCAACCATACAATATTTGTACACTTCTGTCAGTCATCATACAACAGTAATAACCAGTCTATTCTTCCTCCAAAGAAACATATGTTGACATCAGTGAAAATCATGAAAGCCAAAAAAATCAGTAGTAACCAATTCCAACAATATCCAAAAATCTCCCCCTTTGGCATTGATGACAACATATGAGAAAATCCATCAGCCCAAAAGTACAATCTTCTTGATATCCTCAACACAACTCTCCCTAAACAGTAGGGATTTTCTCATAGAATCTCTCCCCTTTTGACAACAATGGAAAACAGTGCCATAACTCTTGTTCATTCTTCTGCAAGGTGTAGCTTTTTCAAATCTTCATGTCTGTAACAACCAGGTGAAAAATCACCCAAATATGTTCTATAGTTTTCTTGCAATCACTTCCCCTGAGGAGTAGATCCATACATCAAGTCTAGAAAATTATATAGCTATGAAAGCCATTGGACTGATGCATTCTTACATCCATTAATTACCACAGGGAGGGGATCTCACCCCAAACATGCTTCTGAGATACTTAAAAGCATCTTTTGGCAAAGGTTTTGTAAATATATCTGCTATTTGTTCTTTTGTGATTACATACTCTAATTTAATCTCCCTTTCTGCTACCTTGTCTCTCAAGAAATGGTACTTAATAGAAATATGTTTAGTCTTTGAATGCATTACAAGATTCTTCGACATATTCAATGTGCTAGTGCTATCACAATGGATAATCATTGGCTCTTCAAATATTATTCCATTGTCCTTCAACATTTGTTTCATCCAAACAATCTGTGTACAATTTATAGAAGCAACAACATACTTAGATTCAACAATAGACTGAGCTATACAATCATGTTTCTTACTTAATCATGAAACCAACCTTTTTCCAAGGAAAAATTCCCCCTCACTTGTATTATTTCTATCATCCACACTACCTACCCAATCAACATCAATATAAGCATGTAAAATAAAGTCATCATATTTTTCATACCATAATCCATATTCTATTGTTCCTTTCAAGTATGTGAAAATTCTTTTCACAGCAGAAATGTGTCTCTTTAGGATATCATTTTCCATCTCTTTAGAGAAATTTTTACTCATTTCATCATACCTCCAAAAATGATATCATCAACAAAAACTTCCATGATTAGACTTCCATATTCACTAGTTCTCAAGTATAAATTACTGTATGCATTACCTTTTCTGACACCAAGACAAAGTAAATACCTGTTTAGTCTTGCATACCATGTTCTCAGTGCTTGTTTAATTCCATACAAAACTTTCTTCAACTTGAAAACCATGTTTTCATCTTCTATTAAAGGAAATCCATCAAGTTTCTCTATGTATACTTCTTCCAAATCTTCATTCAAAAATGCAGATTTCACATCCATATGATATACCTTAAAGTCTTTATGTGTAACATAAGAAATAAATAATCTCACTGTGTAGTGCCCACCCATAATTTACTTTTCAATATTGACGCAAGAATATTTTGGTTATTTTCATGATGATTATGAATATGTTAGGATGATTTTACTCACCCCATATTTGCATGTGTATGGTTGGCATATATCTTTTACATTACTATGTGGCATATTTATCTTACATTTTTGTATGATGTGTCTGATATGGTAGAGGACGGAGACATAGTTACTTGTATTGCGAGATCCACACATTCAATTGATCCCTATCATTCTATGTTAATTATACATTATGTACATGCTCGGCTTTGTGATGCATGTTTGCAGGTACCAGGCATCGACTTCCCTGGATTATTAGGATGAGCGTGCCCTATCACAATATCTCAATAGTAAGAGATGAGAGATAACAGACAGGTCCAAATCCCAACTTAAGCCATTATTGTCTTGAAACAATGGATAAGTATCTTATTTCCTACCTTCTGAATTCGTTAAGGTGACATCATTCGTGAATTTTTCCTTTTGTGTTTGTTTGTGGTATTTTTGGTTTTAGTCAGTTTTGTCGTCATGTTGTCTTGTCATGTGATTGATGTGAGTTCTGTGTTAGTTGGTTGAGTGATTTATTAGATTAATTATGTAATTAATAATTAGAACTTATTAAATTTTGAAATATTAAAGATGATGTTATTTAATTAATGAAAATTAATTAAATGCACGTGTTAATTAAAAATACTTAATTAAAAAGTCTAATTTTGGGAATAAAGGATTTAATTAATTATTAAATCCAAAATTGAGATTTAAAAGTATAATTAATGAATGGATATTTTATTATCAATTTGCATATTATTTGATAATTAAATAGTATTATGCAATTAAAGTTGCACATTCTTTTATTAAAATTAAAATATAAATTTAAAGTAAAAAGTTGAGTTAATTAGCTAAATTAGAAAAGTGCTTGTAATTATTAATTATAAATCAATTAATTCTTTTTACTTAATTTTAATTTGAGTTCTGTTTTTCTAATTTTCTAATTTGAGTTTTCAGTTGAGTTTGCATTTAGAGTTGCATGAGCTTTGGAAACCCTAGGTTGAGTATGTTTTCTTTATCACGTTTTTTTTGCTCATTATTGCACGCACAGGGTTACACATGTTGCATAGATTTTTACAGGTTTTTGGCTCTGGATTTGGATTGAAAGAATTTGTGAAAGCTTAGGATTTTCAAGGTTTTGGATTATTCGTCGTGGCTTCTGTCAATTGGTGGTTTGAGGTAGCGTTTGAATCCTTGATTTCAGTACTCAGATCCTTGTCTTCTATGTGTCTGACATTCTGAAATCCCTGTGTGAAATTCCTTGTCTGCTTTGCGTTTGTCAATTTTAGAATATAGTTATTGATATTATTTTGTGGTTATGTTTTCTTGTTTGTATGTCAAATCTATAAACCTCAATGTTCAATTTAGAGGAAACTATGTTTAGGAGAATCTGTTAAAACCCTAGGCTCTCTTTAAGGAAATTCAGGCAAACATTAGAAAACTTGAAATTGATTCAATTAGGGTTTGATTAAAAAACTTTGTTAAAACCCTTGGCATTAAACTATAAAAATTTGATAGAAACCATTTTAGAATATTTGGTTAAAAATATATGTTTTAAGAAATACACAAATTTGTTTCTTAGAATTAAAATAAACATAATTATATTTTTCATCTTGCTAGAATGTTCCTTCTATTATAAAATTAATAATAATATATCAATACAGTAAATAATTATCTGCTATATATTTGCATATAGAAATGATTTCTTTATTGAATTAAAAAGAAAACAAATATTTTTTTGGATATATGATAATTGGTATCTTTTAAATATATATTAAAAAAAGAAAGGTTATATTTATATTATTTATTTATTTTAAAATAAATAAATTAGTATAAAAAATATAATATTTATTTCTAAAAAAACAAATTAAAATAAAAAATAAAATAATTATCTTTATTTAAATTAAAGAAATAAAAATAAAAAAGAGAAAAAAAATAAAAACAAAACCAGAGTAGGGGCCATGTAACCCCATTACTAAGATTTACTTTTATTCTTTATTTTAAATAAAGATTAAGTTGAAAATGAGTTTTGATTATCTTATTTATTATTTATTTAAAATTTGATTAGATTAATTAGTTTAAAATTTATTTTTATATTAGTTTATTTATAAATGTTTATAGTTAATATCTATTGATTGTTAATGTAGATTAATTTATATTATTTGATTTATAAATTAATTTGTATTAATTTTGTTAAATATTTTATTTTTGAATTATATTTGATTAATTTTTTTTTTAATTAAGTATAATCTTTAGGTTATAACATAAGTCGTTAAGGACTTATATATGTATTATATATTACTTTTAAAATCAAATTTATATTTAAATTTAAGAGTTCAATTGTGAGAAAGGGATTTGTAATATATTTATAAGATCCTAAGTTAATAATAATGGATTGGAAATTATGGATAATTTAATTAAATCATAATTAATTCAGGGTACGACTTAATGTTAATTATATTATTTGATCAGAAGATAGTTTATATATGGATATATTATTTTAATTGGAGTTTTATTTTGCCTTTGTTGTGGTTAATTGTCGTTATGGGTAGAGGGATGCCTTAGGAGGGATTTTGTCTTCTGGGACTTGAATTATTTTATGATTTTATCTCTTTACTACTTGGGTTTATATTGTGAGAATTTATAACCATTTTCATATCTTGATTGGTTCTTGTGTTGTTTTGTTTTGTATGTATCTGTTGTTTCTACGTGTTCCTTGAGTCCCCGATCATTATGTTATTTAACCACGAAAAGGTGACAACCACTTTTGTGTTGAGTCCTAATTAACTTGGTCACCTTGTTTCTACTGTTATGATGGTTCAATGTTCTGAATGATTATCTTGTGGATTATGTTACTCCATGTTTGGATATGGGTTCTTGTGATGTTTTGATGATCATTGATCTTGTGATGTGATACGTGGATTTGCATTGTTCTGTTGAGATATCTAGTATGGGATGGACAGTTTGGATCCTTGTATAGGATGATATGTTATTTGTTATGCTCCAACATTTTGCTTGATGATTATCTTAATTTATGATTTATGAGAAGTCCTCATGGTTTTGGTTTTTTTCTTTCTTTTGGTTCTTTTGGTTGGAGCATTAGGGTAGGTTATCTAGCTGTGTAGTAGGGGGTGGCTTGCAATAAGTGTCAGGGCCCACAAGTGGCAGCCAGGATCGCTTATTGTAAGTTTTCTTAATCAAGTGATAACATAATACATAATTGGGGGGTTTAAAATGAATTAATAAGCTATGGTACCTCACCCATGCTTGAGCTCTTGTATAGGCTAATATGGAGGATGAGATGATGCTTTCCGCTCTGCAAGGTATGGTTCTAGAATAGTTAATAAATTCATCTGGTTGAGGAGTCATTGATATCGTATATGGTCACTTAAGTGTCAGGGTCCAGAGAGACTACCAGAACAAGACTTAAGGGTTAGACGTATATGATGACACCTTCCTATACACAGTCTAGGTTTCCTAGATGTGTCAGTTTCTCTTGAGTTAGAGAGCCATCATGATCCCCTTGCTGAGTTGTTATTGCCTTCTTTGGTTCTATTATCTGAGTGGGACTTGTTGTTATCTCTTCAACACAGTGGGAGTGGACCTTTGGTTCCACGAGGTCGGGTGGTAGTGATTCTTATTACTATTGAGATCCAACGTTCGTGACTTTTTCTTGGATGATCTTTGTTGTAGTTGTGCCTTCTTGTTCATCGTTGTTGGAGATTATCTCTTATCTTTCTTAATTTGTTTACTTGTATCATTGTATCAGTTGTGATATTTTAGGATTTTGTATCGTACTTTTTATTGAGTTTTGTCACATACCCTGCGACTTGTGCAGTGGATGTTGGATCATTATGATAGCATTTGTATCTAGGTTTCATTTATGAGATGATGTTATTGTTATTCATTTGCATTATGTGAAGATGCATATTTTTTAATTATGTTTAGTATATTAGTCAACTTACATAATTCTAAGTCATAGAACCCTAAGGATTTGTAATATGTAAATGAGTTGCATTTATGAGTATGCATGTCTTATGTTATATTGCTTTTGTACTGTTAATTGTTTATCAATTGTAACTCTTTAAAAAAATGTTCTGCAAACTTAGTAACATGTTTTAGGTTCATATTTCTTGGGTTCCCTTCTGGGGAACTACACTTGGTATCAGAGCCCGAGTTTCTACAATGGGAACTCTGGGATTTTGTATGCCCACTAGGTGTTTAGTTGTTGACCATTGCAACTTATAACCTATTGATAACAATTTACAAGTTGTTTACTTTATTGTATTTGATGCATCTCACCTTAGAAATTGTCTATTGTGTTTGGGTACATTCTCTAACGCGTCTAGGATGATGTATTCTTAGGTGTCGTGAAGAGGTTACTCCCTTGAATGTGGCTGATACTAGTCACTTTGTTATGTGAAATGTTTTATGACTCTTTATCTTAGTTATTAATGATTCATTTGTGTTGTTTTTGGGCTAGCATTAATTTTTTTAAAGCTTTCTTATGCTTGGATTAGTCCTTTGATTCTATTTTTTCTATCTATTTTGTGGCATTGGTCACACTTGATTTACTATTGATACTGCGTGCTTTTATGATTTAATGTTGCATTTGTTATTCCCCCGTTTGGGAGTTTTATTTCTATTTCGTGATGACTATTCCAAATGTTTGATACTGCTAGCTCAATTTTATGAAAAGTGTTGTTTCTTTCATGTTTGTTATGGACCTCTGATAGTATGTGTAAGGGGGGATATTGCAGAGTGTTGATGTTTATAGCTTCGATCAGATAAAATGATCATAATATTATAAGAAAATAAATAAATAATATATTAATATATATATGATAAAAATAGACATTTCTACTTTATATATTAATATATATATTATCTTATTATAATATTAAAATAA
>MU223818.1:2767448-2787502 GCA_018584345.1 Thuja plicata | reverse complement strand
CAACAACCATTCAAGAAACCTAGAGATGCCTCTACAATGCAATGTTTTAGATGCGACAAATATGGTCACACTGCAAGAAAGTGTCCTGACAGACTTAGAATGCAAGCTTCCCTTGCTGAAGTAAATAATTCAAATGTATGTTAAGAGAAATGTGTATTCTAAAAGAAATTCAAGATACCTTATGATTGAGAGGGAGTTCAATGATAAGAACACTTCTGAGGTAAACTTGACATGTTTTTTTATTAATATATTAATGTTATTTTATAACTATATGGGCCCTATGTAAATCATAAGGAAGTGATGACTTCCAAATGATTTTCACTTGTATATGTTAAATTTATTGAAAGGTGATGATCTTACAATAACTTGATTTTCTATTTGTGATAGGAATGTGTGGTTAGAATCGCCGATTGAGGCAATCCACACATTGACGCTCGTGAGTTTGTGGATCGAATCACTGATAGAGGCAATCCACATGAGAGCTTGTAGATAGAATCGTCGATTGAGGCAATCCACACAATGAAGCTTGTGAGTTTGTGGATCGAATCGCCGATAGAGGCAATCCACACAAGAGCTTGTGGATAGAATCGTCGACTGAGGCAATCCACACAATGAAGCTCGTGAGTTTGTGGATCAAATCGCCGATAGAGGCAATCCACACGAGAGCTTGTGGATAGAATCGCCGATTGAGAAAATCCACACACTGAAGCTCGTGAGTGTGTGGATAGAATCGCCGATAGAGGCAATCTACATGAGAGCTTGTGGATAGAATCGTCGATTGAGGCAATCCACACCAAAGCTCATAAGCTTGTGGATTGAATTGCCGATGGAGGCAATCCACACGAGAGCTTGTGGATCGAATCACCGATGGAGGCAATCCACTTGAAATCAATTTTCACAGTTTATGAACTTATTGTGATGTGCATTTCATCTTCTCTAACTAAGAGGGAGTGTTGATGTTTATAGCTTCAATCAGATAAAATGATCATAATATTATAAGAAAATAAATAAATAATATATTAATATATATATGATAAAAATAGACATTTCTACTTTATATATTAATATATATATTATCTTATTATAATATTAAAATAAACATCATTTGATAATATTGTTATTCAAATATGAGATAATAGCTTTCTACATTATATATGCATATTAATATATATAATGTTAATAATGTTATTATTATATATATTAATATACATTTTCAATGTATATTAAAATTGAGTTATAATATCGATTAACATCGGCTGACTTACTATCGATCATTATTGGTTAATGATTAACAGTCTTAACGTGCATTGGGTGGTGATACGATTGGGTTAGTATCGGGCATGTTAAATATACCGATTGATATCAGTTGTTAAGACTACCGATTTAATATCGCTGATGATAGTTTTAATACATCACCACATAAGTTAAACTTAGACAGGGTATTAACTAAATGTTATTATCATCACATGAAATAATAGTATGCATCAGTTATTAAATATGTTAATGTTATTGAAAGACATGTTGATGAATAGACATGTCTCCACGTATGGAGACATGTCTCTTCATCAACATGTCTCCACATATATATAGATCTATCATGATTGAATGAAGATAAGCATATACACCAAAATGCAAGTCTCATTTATCTAATCTGCAGAATATATATATATATATATATATATATATATAGTGATTAAATATATTACATATATTAAGGTTAAATAAGAAAAATTAAAAGCCATACATTCTGATCCAAAAATTTAACACAGAGAATGGTACTAGGGTGTTTTATCATAGTAGTGTTGGAAATAATGGGAAGTATGTACTAAGAGGGGAGGGGTGAATCATTACCTTTAAAACTTTTATATCTTTTAACCTTTATCCATTGTGTAATCAATTATATAACCAACCACCTGTTCTATACTATCTTGGTGTAAGATTTATTAATTCATAAACTTAATAAACATGTGAGCATTCACAAAAACATTCATGAAAGTAATTGATACATGACTTAAGATATGATAACGCACAAAACCTCTGTAAGAAGGTAAAAACTGCGGTGGGGATGACACCCACAAAATCTTCACTATCTATAGATTGGAAGGGGTCGGTTAAGGCTTACAATTTGATCACTTCTAATAATCTACCCTGTTAGGAGTATCTGTGGAGAACTGTTAAAGTCTACTCTGTTAAGAGCTTTAGGAACACTGTTTAGTGTGCACTCGGTTAAGAGATTTACAAAGGATTGTTCAATCCACCTTCCTTGAAAGGATTTTTACTTTTGCTTCACTTGTTAGAATGTAAGCACATTACTCTTTGAATTGATTGTATGCAATCTACTATTGCTGATTACAGATCCATTCAAGATTACATGTATATGTGTATCACCTATTGTGATTGAATAATACCTCTGTTGCTCGGTAGCCTCTGTTCTTGGTTCTTGATAATCAATTTTAACTTTTGTTGTTCTGGTTCTTGAAACTCTTAGTGTGATCCATAGATGTGTTCATTGGCTACTTTCATCCTCTCCTCATTCATTTAGAATGATTACATCTATTTATAAGATATATTTGACCTAATTAAGTTTCACGTAAAACAAACTTAACTCTATGATCATAGGTTTACAACTTTACCTTGATCTCCTAGTCTGCATGTTTTCAATCAGTTAGATTGATTAAAACAATTACAATAATGTTGCTTGACCCTTAAGTAATGGTTTTAAAACAAAACAAAACTCTATAAATATAATATGAATGTTTTATCTGATGTGGAAGTCAGATCCACTTTTTGTGGGCTGTAACTGACTTTCGGTGTCTGATGCTCGATTTTCTATGAAATAAGTTTGACTATATTTTGGGTTGCACTGTTTTCTTCTTTCGGTTTGCACTATACCTGTTCTCTCGGTTTGCACTGTATCTTCTCGTCGGGTTCCTCTGTTGGTTTCCTCCTGTTGGGTTCCACTTTATCTCTTGAGTTCCTCTTGATCTTAACACTTTCAGTGATCTCTAATATATGTGCTTTCGATGATCTCTTAAAAGTATGTCTTTCGGTGTAGGTTTACCGAAGGCTCAAAAATGGTTTTCCTTTTGTATACTAATGACAAAATAATTTCTTCAATCTCCCCCTTTAACATTAGTATCAAAAACTGATATGTGTATGAATACTAAAGTGTTTAGTATGTACACCATGTATATATCCTATCATTATATGACTCCCCCTAATTGTATGCATTATAGTATATATGTACATGTATATTTATACTTTCCTTCCTTTATTTCTCCTTTGCACCTTATGATATATATACATATCATTTCCCTTTTTTTTTATATTAAGGACAAAGACATACAACTTACAAGTTGTCAAAATTGTGGCAAAAATGTGTAACTTACAGATTGTCCAAAATATGGGAATGAGAGGTTGACATTTCTTCCATCATTTGTTCCCATTTCTCCTTAAGTTGTTCTCTAATGCAATTTTGGCATGCATATCATAAATGTTGTTTAGGACAGACATTTCTGGGGTGGCAATCAGTGTTCTTGCAAGTGTCATGTGTTGCTGCAATAATGTGAGATTGGGTAAAATTAGAGCTTGGAGCTCGGTTACCTCATATCTGAACTTGGATTCTGCAATTTGAATGTCATGTCTCAGCTTTCTTGCTTGCTTGAGATGTTCATAGTGCAATTTGATTGCATCTTAATTGTTAGTGAGACCTTGTGCACTTGCTTGTAAATCAACATCAATTTGTGCTATCTTCTCACTATACTCCTTAGTGAGTTGATCTAAAGTGCATAACTTATGGATTAAGGTTATAGCTTCTAAAATAATGTGGTCCAATGTACTTACAAGTTCAGAAAGCTTCACCTTGTTCTCTGCCACTTCTTGGCTGATTTTCTCTGCTAGCTTGAATTGGAATTTCTGCTCTGCTCGCTCTTTAATTGCCTTTTCAGCATCTACATTCTGAGATTGTATTTCTTCTATGAGAATGGTCAATTGATCAAGTATAGGAGTATCTTGATCAATGTTAGTGTCAGGTACTATCTGTTGTAGTATATCTTTTGTAGTTTCCAGTACCTTTTGTTTCTTTTTTTGCTTTCCTAAGCTTATCTTGGATATCTTCTCTCACAAAGTCTTGCATACTTTGTTAGCTCAGTTGGATCCAATGTTCTAGGATCAAATACTGGAATCTCAATAATTTCATCCAAAGTAATTGGATTCTTATTCTTTTTCTTCTTCTTCTTTGAGATTTGTGTTGATGTAGCTTTGTGAACTACTAGTGCTAGTTCATTTGTCTTCTCTGAAGTGCTCGGTGAAGGCTTGGTAGATGAACTTTCTTTTACCTTTTGCTTGGTGTCAACCTGTCAGTTAGGTGAAGAAATCTCCTCATTAGCCTTGGGTTCATCTGCAAATTTTTCTTCTGTATGCTGGGGTGTATCATCTTTCTTTTCTTCTTCACTTTTCTCTTTTTGCTCTCCATCTTTTGTTTGATGCTCTTCTTCACTTTTCTGATCAACAGATTTGTCTTGCTGTGCATCAGTAGCATCTTTCGGTTCTTCAGATGTGTCTTTTTGTTCTTTTGATGCATCCTTTTTTTTTGCATCACCCTTGTCTTCGGGTATGCTATCATATTTGGTTGGTGTTTTCTCCTTTTCCTTGAGTATATTGTTGGCTTCCATCAATATTGGCATATTGCTCGGTATGTTCACCTGTGTAGCATCAATTATATTGTCCTATTCCTTGGTCTAGTCCTTTGCAATAGTGACATCTTCATCTTTTTGAATTCCTTTTGTAGGGTCATCGGTGATGTCAATGATTATATTATCCACAATGTTGTCCATGGTGGTGTCTAGCCATGTTTCATCTGCAACATCCATGTTCTTGTTTCCCGTGGTGTCCATTTCCTCTTTGTCTAATTCAACATTTGTGATGATAATTAGTTCGGTTCTCTCAGTAGCCTTATCATCCTTGGTCTCTTGATTTTCGGTTAGAGCTCTCTGTGGCTCAGGACTTGTATCCTTTTCAGGAATATTAAGTATTTTCCTCCATTCGGCTTCACTCTTTCTATCCAGATCCAGTAGATGTCCTTTAAGCACTTGGTAGGCTCTCATCTTCGATGAGAACCTTTTGGAATGAGCCTTCATCATTTCTTTGATCTCCTCCATTTTTAATTTGGGGTGCACAACTAATACTAGGGCTCTTTCCCTGATTTCTTTCTCTAAGTGCAAGGTCAATGTCCATCTTGTCGATAACCTATCTTGAAGTTCTTTGGGCATATTGTCTGCCAATTGTAATGGGAGGTATTTGTATATGCACATCATCTTAATGATTGCCTCCTCAATCTTATTTTGATCTAAGGGATCCAATTTTAACCATTGCTTGACCTTCCTAGTATTTACTGAACTTGTATTTATAATTGAGGCACATACCTCATCAACTATTTCAGGTATCTTGTTATTTTCTTCTTGAACACCTTCATCTTGTTATGTGTACTCAATGTCCTCCTTGGTTCTTATGAGCCTTCTTTTTGTTGGCCCTATTTTTTGTGTGGGAGGTTTCCTCTTGTAGGTCCTTACTTGACCTTTCTTCAATGGTGAAGGACTTGTGTTCTTAGCTGTTTGACTTCTTTTCCTTGAAGCAACTGTGGTTCTAGGCTTCTTAGCTGGTGTAGGTAATGGAGTATCTGAGTCTGTAGACTTAGAGTCACTTTCCTTCTCAGCCTCACCGACGAGTGACTACCCCTCAGTTTCTTCTGTCTGTTCAGTTTCTTCCTTTGTAACCAACAACCTTTTCTTCAAGTTCTTTACCATTTTATCTTTCTTCCTATCTATTTTCTTTACAACCAAGCTAGTTTTGATTCTATTCTTGGCTTCTTCATAGGTGCCAAACTTGGGTTGTGTTTTATCTAGGAGATCATTTGTCAATGCATCAATTACATTGTATTCTTGATCTATATTCACTTCATAGTCAAGTGGCTATAGCCATGCTCTCCTTGGTACATTAGGTTTGATATATGTGTAATCTGTGTCTACCATGAAGCATATATCATTCTTAAATTTCTCAATTAATTGCTTGGGGATCCTCACTTTTTTCTACATTCTCTCCTTGAATCCAGTAAAATACTCATCCATAACTGTCTCAAAATTGTCTCCTAGTGATTTTATAAACTCACTGATCTGTGTGGTGACTGGTCTAGTTGTATCGCATTTTACATCTCATATTGATGGGAAGGATTCCTGGAAGTAAAAGAAAATGCACATGATAAGTGAACCAAACTTACATAAGTTTGATTTTGCATTCATGATTGTCTTTAGGTTCTCTTCTAGCTGCTTGAGTAGAAGTTCTGATAGATCCAGTTGAGTTCCTTTCTTCACAATCTTATAGGTTATATCCATTGCACCAGATGCTTTGTTGTTCATCATTCTTGCTTGAAAGAACTTGTATCCTAGGACACATGCTCCGAATTGCATCTCATCATCTGTGATAGTGGATACCTTAAGTCCTCTTCCATCACACTTTGCTCCTTTATTCTTTTCAATTTCAGCCTTGGGAGGGTGATTCAATGCCTTTACCTTTTTAGTTTGGGTAACCGATGACTGCATGGATGACATCTCTAGTTATTGGTTTAGCCTCATCCAGCCATAGCTTATGATTGTGAGTTCTACTCAATACTAACCGAATCCACTCGGTTTTGAACAATTTTGGGAACAATAGGGAATTTTTGAGCCCTTTCACTTTGATTCTCTTGTGATCATCTTTAATGGTTCCATCATCTTTGCACAACTTCTTGAAAGCTTGTTCAACCTCTAGGTTGCCAATTTTTGCAATCTTGCAGTGAATGTATGCTCACACATCTTCGACGAGAAAAAACCTAGCTGGTATTCCTGAGAATGCTCCAGCATTGTTAGGTTGTGACACAACCTCAGGGCATATCTTGTAATGTGGTTCCACACAGGTAGAATTCTTGACAAGATTGACCTTGTCCTTCTTGATGCTCTTCAACTTAGCAGTTCTTGAAGTCATGGCCATTGTTTTAGAAATCTAGGGCTTTCCGCAAAAGATGAAAAGAGTTATCGGTTATGCTTTGTACTTACTTCAAAATATGTAGTTGTTACTGGTCTTCTTGGAGTTCTTTGTAACGGGTTGGAGTCGCTCTGCAATGCTATCACTTCTAGCTCAGTTTTCGCTCTGGTGCTTCGCTCAAAATCGCAGGTGGGAAATGAAACCTTTCCATCATCTATTTATAGACTTTGCCCTAGGTCGGGTCATTAATGCTCAACAACTGCTCAATGTGTGAAGATGGAGTCATCAGTTGATACACTAACTTCTCTTTTTGGTGACCATGCGATGCTTCGGGGCAGTTGCCTAACTTGTTACTTTTATCGACGGGTTTCAGTGTATTGCAAAGACAACTTATCAAATCGCTTGATTACCAAGAGATCTCAGTTTACACTAGAAACTTTTTCTTTTACATGTTGACTAACAATTATCGGTAAGTGAAGACAATTTATCTTTGAATGTATACCGATGCATTTTGGTATGTATTAACTAAAGAAATAGTTTTCACAGGATTTAACAAGTAATACCATAGTGCATCCATAATCATGCCAATTTGACATTTTAACTATGTATGATTGGAACTGATACAAAATATAACTTAGTGTAATGCAGTTCTGTACTTGTTCTACTTAGGTGGGAGTGGTGATGTCACCAGATCCATTGGATAGGGTGTCACCAATTGCATTTCTCAGTCCAGCTTCATCATTATTTGTAGCTTTCCTGCATCTTGTTTCTCATCTTCCTGATGTCTTCAATGGTGTTTCCATTGGCAAAGGTGTTGGTCTCTGTCATTCGATCTCTGCAGTCTTTCTTGAGATGACCGACTTTATGACAATGTAAACATGTTAGCCCGGGGTTAGTCCATCCTCTAGGATTTCTTGACCATTGTCTCATACAATTTGCAGCAATGTGACCAAATCTTCCACATGCTGTACAATTTGCCCAATTGTTGTAATCCCATACATACTATTTACTGACTCTTTTCGGTTGTTGGGTAGATTCTTGACCTTTAGGCTTCCATGCTTGTTTTTTCTTCTTCTAGCATTCAAGGGTAGTGTGCCCATGCATTTTGCAAGTATGACAATATTTGTCCATGTAGGTTTCCTTCTTTGGTTGTTTCATCTCAGACTTACATTCATATGATTTATGTCATTTCTTGTTACATTTATAAGAGAATCCTATGAAGGAAGATGTAGATTTAGGAATACCTTTCATTTTTCTCCTGCATACATTTGATGTGTGGCCTTGCTTTCCACAGTGATTGCATGTCAGCTTTCTTGGTCTCAGATTTGCATAGACATTCTTTTGATCAGCTTGTTTAGGTGATTCTTCATTCTCGGTATAGCCTAGTCCAGTGTTGTTGTTGGCTCTCGTTTGTCCATCAAGAAAATTATCCATTCTTTTATTTCTTTCTTCAGCTCTTTTGATTATTTCATTATGTTTCTGCTAAATTTTGAGTTCTTGTTTCAACTTTTCATTTTCTTCCCTTAGCTCACCGATAACTTCTATTCTTTCAATGAGTTCAACATTAATTATGTTTGCCTCTTGACTCATAAGAATAATCTGATTAGTAATATCATGATGATGTTCTGTAAGTCTCTATATTTCAGACTATTTTTCTTGTAGCTTTTCAGTAATTTTTCTTCTATCATCAATAACTAGTGTTCTCTCTTGTTAAGCTTGTCTAGCATTGTTCATAACATCAATCATTCTTACCATCTGTATCTCTTAACCAATTTGCAGAGATTTCACTTGTCCAGCTAGATGTTGATTCATTTCATTTAAGCTTGTGATGCTTTCTTCTGATGTATCTGATGCTTTGCTTATATTAGATCCTGAAGACTCAAATAGATCAGGTATCTCTTCCTCTTGGTAATCTATTTCATTACAGCGAGATGCCATAATTTTTCTTTCATCTAACAACTGTATCATCTTGATTCTAGCTTCTTTATGGTGCTTATAGAAGATTTAAATTTATAGCTTTAGATTCTCAATAATTTTGTCAAGTCTGTACTTCTCCATTGTATGATATTTTCTCTAAGTCTTTAAGCTTTCCAAATAAGAGTTCTAGCTCTGATACCAATTATTAGAAATAATGGGAAGTATGTACTAAGAGGGGAGGGGTGAATCAGTACCTCTAAAACTTTTATATCTTTTAACCTTTATCCATTGTGTAATCAATTGTATAACCAACCATCTGTTCTATACTATCTTGGTGTAAGATTTATTAATTCATAAACTTAACAAACATGTGAACATTCATAGAAATATTCATGAAAGTAATTGACACATAACTCAAGATATGATAACGTAGAAAACCTTTGTAAGAAGGTAAAAAATTTGGTGGGGATGACACCCAAAAAATATTCACTATCTATAGATTGGAATGGGCCGGTTAAGGCTTACAATTTGATCACTTATGATGATCTACCATGTTAGGAGTATCTATGGAGACCTGTTAAAGTCTACTCTATTAAGAGCTTTAGCAACACTGTTTAGTGTGCACTCGGTTAAGAGATTTACAAAGGATTGTTAAATCCACCTTCCTTGAAAGGATTTTTACTTTTGCTTCACTTGTTAGAATGTAAGAAAATTACTCTTTGACCTGATTGTATGCAATCTACTATTTCTGATTACAGATCCATTCAAGATTACATGTATATGTGTATCACCTATTATGATTGAATAATACCTCTGTTGTTCGGTAGCCTATGTTCTTGGTTCTTGATAACCAATTTCAACTTTTGTTGTTCTGGTTCTGGAATATCTTAGTCTGATCCATGGATGTGTTTCTTGGCTACTTTCATCCTCTCCTCATTTATTTAGAATGATTAAAACATCTATTTATAAGATAGATTTGACCTAATTAAGTTTCACGTAAAACAAACTTAACTCTATGATCACAGGTTTACAACTTTACCTTGATCTCCTAGTCTGCATGTTTTCAATCAATTAGACTGATTAAAACAATTACAATAATGTTTCTTGACCCTTAAGTAATAGTTTTAAAACAAAACAAAACTCTATAAATAAAATATGAATGTTTTATCTGACGTGGAAGTCAGATCCACTTTTTGCGGACTATAATTGACTTTCGGTGTCTAATGCTCGGTTTGCTCTGAAATCAGTTTGACTATCTTTCGGGTTGCATTGTTTTCTTCTTTTGGTTTGCACTGTGCCTATTCTCTTGGTTTGCACTGTATTTTCTCATTGGGTTCCTTTTTTGGTTTCCTCCTGTCGGGTTCCACTTTATTTGTCGGGTTCCTCTTGATCTTAACACTTTCGGTGATCTCTTGAAAGTTCGTCTCTCGGTGTAGGTTTACCGAAGGTTCAAAAACTATTTTCTTTTTGTATACTAATGACAAAATAATGCCTTCAAGTAGGACGATTGGGTCAAGGACCTAAGTCCCCAATTGAATTATGCATTGTATTCATAAGAGAACCATTGTAGCACCTTTATGTAAACCTTGTAATCTTTATTTTGTTCGTCAACTTCCAAGAGTAAGCCTAATTTTAGGGGGGGTGTATGTACTTCCTACCCATAATTTACTTTTCAATATTGACGCCATAATATTTTGGTTATTTTCATGATGATTATGAATATGTTAGGATGATTTTACTCATTCCATACTTGCATGTGTATGGTTGGCATATATCTTTTACATTACCGTGTGGTGTGTTTATCTTACATTTATGTATGATGTGTCTGATATGGTAAAGGACAGAGATGTAGTTACTTGCATTGCGAGATCCACATGTTTGATTGATCCCTATCATTGTCTGTTATATATATATTATGTACATGCTCGACTTTGTGATGCAGGTTTACAGGTACCAGGCATCGACTTCCCTGAATTATCAGGATGAGAGTCCCCTATTGCAATATCTCAATGGTAAGAGAGGGGAGATAACAAACATGTCCAAATCCCAATTTAAGCCATTATTGTCCTGAAATAGTGGACAAGTATCTTATTTCCTACCTTCTGAATTCATGAAGGTAACATCATTCGTGAACCTTTCCTTTTGTGTTTATTTTTGGTATTTTTGGTTTTAGTCAGTTTTGTCACCATGTTGTCTTGTCCTGTGATTGATGTGAGTTCTATGTTAGTTGGTTTAGTGATTTATTAGATTAATTATGTAATTAATAATTTAATCTTATTAAATTTGAAAATATTAAAGATGATGTTATTTAATTAATGAAAATTAATTAAATGCGTGTGTTAATTAAAATCACTTAATTAAAAAGTCTAATTTTGGGAATAGAGGATTTAATTAATTATTAAATCTAAAATTGAGATTTAAAAGCATAATTAATGAATGGATATTTTATTATCAATTTGCATATTATTAATATGCTAAAAACATTATTTGTTAATTATATAATATTATGTAATTAAAATTGCAAATTCTTTTATTAAAATTAAAATATAAATTTAAAGTAAAAAGTTGAGCTAATTGGCTAAATTGGAAAAGTGCTTGTAATTATTAATTATAAATTAATTAATTCTTTTTACTCAATTTTAAGTTGAGTTCTATTTTTCTAATTTTCTAATTTGAGTTTTCAGTTGAGTTTTCGTTTATGGTTGCATGAGCTTTGGAAACCCTAGGTTGAGTAGGTTTTCTTTATCAGGTTTCTTTGATCATTATTGCACACAAAGGGTTACACATGTTGCACAAATTTTAACAGGTTTTTGGCTGTATAGTTGGATTGAAAGATATTGTGAAAGCTTAGGATTTTAAAGGTTTTGGATTGTTCTTAGTGGCTTATGTCAAATGGTAGTTTGAGGTAGTGTTTGAATCCTTGATTTCAGTACTCAGATCTTTGTCTTCTATGCATCTGAGATACTAAAATCCTTTGTGTGAAATTTCTTGTCTGCTTCATGTTTGTCAATCTTAGAATATGGTTATTGGTATTATTTTGTGGTTATGTTTTCTTGTTTGTATGTCAATTTTGTAAACCTCTATGTTCAATTTAGAGGAAACTATATTTAGGAGAATCTATTAAAAACCCTAGGCTCTCTTTGAGGAAATTCAGGCAAACAGTAGAAAACTTGAAATTGATTCAATTAGGGTTTGATTAAAAAACTTTGTTAAAATCCTTGGTATTAAACCATAAAAATTTGATAGAAACCGTTTTAGAATATTTGGTTAAAAATATATATTTTAGCAAACAAACGAATTTCTTTCTTAGAATTAAAATAAAAATAATTATATTTTTCATCTTGCTGGAATGTTCTTTCTGTTAAAAATTTAATAATAATAAATTAATACAGTAAATAATTATCTGTTATATATTTATATATAGAAATGACCTCTTTATTTAATTAAAAAGAAAACAAATATTTTTTTGAATATATGATAATTGGTATATTTTAAAGATATATTAAAAAAATAAAGGTTGTATTTATATTATTTATTTATTTTAAAATAAATTGATTAATATAAAAAGGATAATATTTATTTCTAAAAAACAAATTTAAAAACAAGTAAAACAATTATCTTTATTTATTTTAAAGAAAGAAAAACAAAAAAAAGAGAAAAAAACAAAAATAAAACCAGAGTAGGGCCATGTACCCCCATTACTAAGATTTACTTTTATTATTTCTTTTAAGTGAAGGTTAAGTTGAAAATGAGTTTTGTCTGTCTTATTTATTATTTATTTAAAATTTGATTAGATTAATTAGTTTAAAATTTATTTTTATATTAGTTTATTTATAAATGTTTATAGTTAATATTTATTGATTGTTAATGTAGATTAATTTATATTATTTGATTTATAAATTATTTATATTAATTTTGTTAAATGTTTTATTTTTAAATGATATTTGATTAATATTTTGTTTAATTAAGTATAATCTTTAGGTTATAACATAAGTCGTTAAGGATGTATATTTTGGATTATTTATTGCTTTTAAAAGTATATTTATATTTAAATTTAAGAGTTCGATTATGAGAAAGGGATTTGGAATATATTTATTAGATCTTAAGTTAAGAATAATGGATTGAGGATTATGGATAATTTAATTAACTCATAATTAATTTGGGTACGACGTAATGTTAATTATATTATTTGATCAGAAGATAGTTTATATATGGATATGTTATTTTATTTAGAGTTTTATTTTGCCTTTGTTGTGGTTAATTGTCGTTATGGGTAGAGTGATGCCCTAGGAGAGATTTGGTCTTCTAGGGCTTGAATTATTTTATGATTTGATCTCTTTACTACTTGGGTTTATATTGTGAGAATTTATAACCATTTTCATATCTCGATTGGTTCTTGTGTTGTTTTGTATGTATCTGTTGTTTATGCTATGTGTTCTTTGAGTCCCTGATCATTATGTTATTTAACAACGAAAAGGTGACGACCACTTTTGTGTTGAGTCCTAATTAACTTGGTCACCTTGTTTCTACTATTATGTTGGTTAAGTGTTCTGAATGATTATCTTGTAGATTATGTTACTCCATGTTTGGAGATGGGTTCTTGTCATATTTTGATGATCATTTATCTTGTGATGCGATACGTGAATTTGCATTGTTCTGTTGTGATGTCCAGTATGGGATGGACAGTTTGGATCCTTGTATAGGATGATATGTTATTTGTTATGCTCCAACATTTTCCTTGGTGATTATCTTAATTTATGATTTATGAGAAGTCCTCATGGTTTTGGTTTTTTGCTTTCTTTTGGTTGGAGCATTAGGGTAGGTTATCTAGCTATATAGTAGGGGGTGGCTTGCAATAAGTTCTAGGGCCCACAAGTGGCAACCATGATCGCTTATTATAAGTTTTCTTAATCCAGTGATAACATAATACATAATTGGGGGGTTTAAAATGAATTAATAAGATATGGTACCTTGCTCATGCTTGAGTGCTTGTATAAGCTAAGATGGACGATGAGATGATGTTGGTTGCCTGCGAGGTATGGTTCTGGCATAGTTAATGGCTTCGTCTGTTTGAGGAGTCATTGATACCGTATATGGTCACTTAAGTGTCAGGATCCAGAGAGACTACCAGGATGAGACTTAAGGTTTAGACGTTTATGATGACACCTTCCTATACACAGTCTAGGTTTCCTACATGTGTCGGTTTCCTACATGTGTCAGTTTCCCTTGAGTTAGAGAGCTATCATGATCCCCTTGCTGAGTTGTCACTCCTTCTTTGGTTCTGTTATCTGAGTGGGGCCTGTTGTTATCTCCTCAGCATAGTGGGATTGGACCTTTGGTTCCACGAGGTCAGGTGGTAGTGATTCTTATTACCATTGAGATCCAACGGTCATGAATTTTGCTTCGATGATCCTTGTTGAAGTTGTGCCTTCTTGTTCATCGTTGTTGGAGATTCTCTCTTATATTTCTTAAGTTGTTTACTTGTATCATTGTATCAGTTGTGATATTCTTGGATATTATATTGTACTTTTTATTGAGTTTTGTCACATACCCTACGACTTGTGCAGTGGATGTTGATTCATTATGATAGCATTTGTATCTAGGTTTCATTTATGAGATGATGTTATTGTTATTCATTTGCATTATGTGAAGATGTATATTGTTTAATTATTTTTAGTAGATTAGTCAACTTACGTAATTCTACATCGTGGAACCCTCAGGATTTGTAATCTTTAAATGAGTTGCATTTATGAGTATGTATGTCTTATGTTATATTTCTTTCCCACTGTTAATTATTTATCAATTGTAACTCTTTAAAAAATGTTCTGCAAACTTAGTAACCTGTTTTAGATTAATCTCTCTTGGGTTTCTTAATGGGGCATTACACACTGCTTCCAACCTAGCAACATGAACAAATTTTTCTTCAAAGTCTATGCCTTCTTGTTGCGAGTAGCGTTTACAAACCAGTCTAGCCTTATTTCTTACCACTGTTCCTCCCTCATCCATTTTTTTCTTCTGAAAACCCACTTAGTTCCTATAAAATTCTTGTTTTTAGTCCTTGGAACCAATTCCCAAATGTTGTTTTTATTTATATGTTCTAATTATTTCTGCATAGCTTTAGTCCAAGATTCATCTCTACATGCCTCATTAGTAGATTTCGGTCAACTTGAGAAATCAAACAAATTTCATTTCTTAATTTTGATGTTGTCATCATTCCTCTATTTGTATCACCAATGATTTGATCTTTAGGATGGTTCTTCTTAACATACCTCAGAGTCTTAGGAGTTTCAGTAAGCTCATTTGATTCATCTTGACATACTTTGATCTCATTATCAATCTCCAAAGGTTCTTAAGGATCAACAATGACCTCCTTAATCTCTGCACTCTGATCATAGTCATACATTCTCTCTTGAACCTGAAACCTTTCATCTATCCTCACATTAGTACTTTCAATCATCTTCCTCAATCTCAGATTGAAACATTATAGGTTTTTCTCTTAGTGGAATAACTAAGGAAGATACCTTCATCACTTCTAGCATCAAACTTCCCTATCTCATCATTTCTTTTGATATAACATTTACTTCCAAATATTTTAAAATATTTTACAGTGGGAGTGTGATTAAACCATAATTCATAATGCATCTTACTTGTACCTTCTCTGACCTGAATTCTGTTCAAGGTGTACACAACATTACCAATAGCTTCTCTCCAATGAATATGTGATACATTTCCTTCCAACAACACAGTTTTTGCAGCATCTAATATTGTTTTGTTTCCTTGCTCTGCTATCCCATTTTGTTGTGGTGTCCTAGGAGAAGATGTTTGTCTATATATTCCATGCTCTTCGCAGTAGGTATTAAAAAAATCTAAAGTAAACTCACCACCTCTATTTGATCTCAAACATTTTATCTTCAAGTTTGATTCACTCTCAACTTTTGCTTTGAATATCTTGAATTGTTCAAACACTTTACATGATTTCTCTTTCAGATATGTAACCCACACCATCCTAGAAAAGTCATCAACAAAAAGTATAAATACCTTTCACCGTAGTGAGATCTTGTTCTTGTAGGACCACATAGATTTGTATGTACCAGATCCAACTTCCCTTTCGTTGAGTAAGATTTTATTTTAAATTTGGTTATAGTCTTCTTCCCCATAACATACTCTCTACACATAGTGTTAGATGGTTTCACAATCTTAGGTAGATCTCTAAGTGCATTGGTCATACTTTCCTTCACAATATTATCAAAGCTAACGTGAAAAAATCTTCTATGCCATAACCAACTGTCATCAACCTTCACAACAAAACAAGAAGCCTCATATGTATTTAATTAAAATACATTACCTCTAGATTTAGTACCAGATTCAATCAAGTCTCCTGACTTACTCCTGATAGAACATTTCCCATCAATGAATTTCAATTGATAACCCTTGTCCACTAGCTATCCAACACTCAAAAAATTATGCTTACGTCCATCAACAAAAAACACATTGTCAGTATTAGTTTTTCCATCCAGAGAAATAGATCCAACTCCAATGATAAGTTTAGGAGTATTGTCACCAAATCTTACAACACCACCATCATACTTTTTCAAATTAACAAACTTATTTTTATCTCTTGTCATATGATGTGAACAACCACTATCTATAATCTATATAGATTTCTTTTCAACATGAGATACTAAGGCTCTTTCTTCATGTATAATTTCAACATCCTTAATAGAAATAAATCCAATCTCATCATAATCAATAGCTTCATCATCAGAAACACCTTCACTAGCATGATAACATTCTTTATCCTTTGAATACTTAGGTTTATAAAACTCAGGTTTATGCTTTGGAACCCTTGTAGGACATCGATATGCAAAATGACCTATCTTATTACATGAAAAATATTTCAAAGGTAACTCACCTTCAAATTTACCCTTACCTCTCTTTTCTCTTCGAGAGACCAGGGCCACAATTTCATCTATCTTTCTTTCTTCTTCTTGTATCTATTCCCATTCATTAGCATATTCTCCAAGTTCTTCTCTTAAGTCACTACTGCTGGTGCTTGCAATTCCTGATAAGGTCTTTTTGTTTCTATGCACAGTCGCCTTGAATGTTGACTCAACTTTAGGTAGAGAATCTCCTAGTTCTGCAGCCTCAAAGGTATTTAGTTTCCTAATCAAAATATCTATGTTGAAGTTCTCTATCAAGGGTATAATCTCTTCTATAGATTGTACTTTAGTTCTGTATATAGGTGTCAGGGATCTGAGAATCTTTGTAATCACTTCTTCCTGACTGTAAGTGCCTGTAGAGTTCCTGATGCCAGTAAAAACTTCAGTAACTCTTTGTGAATATTCTCTAATGTTCTCATCATCTTTTATTTTCAATGTTTCCATCTTTGTCTTCCAATTCTGTAAATTCACCTACTTTGTAAACTTATCTCCTTCACATAGTGCTTCCAAGCTTGTCCAAATTTTATGTGCAAAATCTAAACCTTTTACCTCTGTGAATTTGCCTTCAGAAAGTGCGCTAATCAATGCTTCTCTTGCAACCATGTTACATGAGAATATTTTTTTTTCATCTTCAGTGGCTTTATCTAGTTCATCCTCAGCTTTCATCTGTTCCTTCTTAATAATCATCCAGTAGTCGATTCCCAAACATAGCAAATGTGTTCTCATTTTGTTCTTCTGACTGTCAAAGTTTTCAGGATCAAATTTTAGACTATCCTTCCTATAGTAATCCATCTTTAGGATCACCTCAAGCTGTTAATATTTCTCTCTAAGGACCAGTAGCTTTGATACTAGTTGTTAGGAATAACAGTCCACCAACACATCTGAGAGGGGGATGTGACTTAGTTGTGAGACAGATTATTAAACATTAAACTTTATAAACCAAAACTTTAATCCAAATGATAACATAGTAAATTCCAACACAATAACACAATCCTTTGTTGTCGAGGAAACCCTATTAAAGGTAAAACCCCAGTGGTAATTAGCACCCACAAGTAATGTACCGAGAGTATAGTATCCATGTTAAAATACTTAGCCCTGTTAAGAGCTTATTAATGCATTATAGTACATAGTCCCTATTAAAGGATAGACCTTGCTAGGAGTCAAGAGCAACAGTGGGCTCACTGCCCAGGCACACTACCTAAAGAAGGTTAAAGCCACCCTCAAGGACTTATAGTCTAAAACACAAGTGTATATAGAAAATATACAATCCAGTGAACTGTCTGATAACAACTATCTTTGCTTGGTCAGTTCCAATGAAGTACCATAATCACATCCTATACTCTACATCCAATAGACAATCAAGCTCGTAGCTTCCACACTTGTCTGTCTCTTATTTTGACTCTTCCATACATACCTCTTTTCAAAAGAAAAGATCTCTCATATATACTCTATTACAATAGTTGATTAGGTCAGCCAATTAAGATTTCCCAATATACAAATAATTATTTAACCCCTTGCTAAGATACACAAGGTACCTATAACAAGTAAAAATCAATTATAATTCATCAAATATAATCCAAGATCCGTAATCTACGCTCGCAATCCACAATACACGCTACATCTCTGAAGTAGGCCCCAAATAGGTCTCCTCTAGAATACACACCGCAACTGACGTAACCAACAATCATACAACTTGAGACCCATAAAAAATGTTCCTTAACATGTCTTTTGTCATCACTTAATCTTGCATAACCTGAATCATCATCGCTCGTAAGATATACTCAAAACACAGGGACTCACTCTGTCAAACATCACTGTCATAGCCTAGTATCTAGTCTTCATTATAACATTTGTAACTCATCCAATATACAATATTAAGTCAAGCGACCTTAGAAATAAGATCACCATACATCCTTCTACATATCATCATATTCGCTTCTTCTGATTCAATCGTATAGTATTTGTACACTTCTGTCAGTCATCATACAATAGTAATAACCATTTTGTTATTCCTCCAAAGAAACATATGTTGACATCAGTGACAAAACACGAATGCCAACAACATTGATAGTAACCAATTCCAACAACATCCAACATTTTGTGGGTGTGCTAGGTTCTAATCCACCTCTAGGTGATTATGTGGGCATGCGGGTCATGCAGTCACACACTTGACCTAACCTGAGTGCATAGAGATTTTTTGCTAGAGTGGTGCTCATTAGGAATTCTTCTCATAAACCTGGTACTAGATCTGCTAAGATGATAAATGAGAAAGTTCACCCAAATCCTCCATCTGTTTCTGATAAATAGAGATTTTCTCATCTAGCCAAATTGGTTTTTGTTGCTACTATTGGCTTGGATGTGGTGGATAATGTGGATTTTTGCCAACGATGTGGATTTTTTTGTAGATTTTTTAGTTTCTAGCCTTCTCTTCTGGACCTTCATTATTGGGAGATCAATTCTTGGAGATCCTTAGTATTAGGTAACATTGAGATTTTCCCTTGTGCAAAGGGGTTTTTTATTATTGTTTTCTCCTCTTCTAAAGACTGAGATTTGGTGTTGAGAAAATTGTGGTTTTGGGGGACTCACTCTCTCTTGGCCAAACCATGGCCAGTATCCTTTAATCTTCTTACTTTACCACTTAGTGTTCTTCCCATGTGGGTTCATCTCCCCAATCTTTCCCTTCACTTCAGGGAGAACTCTTGTTTTGAGGCCATTAACAACTCTATTGGTCTATTCTTAAAGGTAGATGAGGTTGGACCTGTAACACCCCAAAATTGGCATCTTGCAACCCTAACCAATTTTGTTGCATTTGTTATTCTTCTAAATCATCAAAGTCCTATTATACTAGGCAATTCTGAGTTTTCACTGACTCTACTCGACCTGAGTGTCAAATGCAGAAAATCCTAAATCTGTATTAATCATACATCATATTTAATTCCTAAATAACTATTTGGCTAAACAAATCCTATGATCAAATTAATTTAATTAATAAAGTCCTAGCACTTTAATTAAATTAAATTCACCCTCTTTAGCTGAGACACATGAAAAGGAATTAAATAATATTTAATTATTAAATAAATATCCTCTTTTCAATAATTGAATTTAATTATTCATATAATTGAGAAAAAGCAATTATGAGGTCATATTTATTTAATTAATTGGATATTCTCTCAAAAAGCT
>MU223818.1:2747956-2760878 GCA_018584345.1 Thuja plicata | reverse complement strand
TTTAATTATTTTTCACTTTTATTACAAAAGGGTCGGCTTTAAATATTTACAAAATATGAGATTAGGTAGCCCAACTTCTGGAAGCCATAACTTTTGAACTGTAGCTCCGATTGGCTATTATAACCACCTTCCGGAAAGGGTAGATCGCGATCTACAGTGCCTAACTCGCGAAGCACCAGTCAGCTGGGGGTTTGACCTCGATTCGGAGCCTCTAAGGTCCTGAAAATTGAGCTCAAAGATTTTGCACCCTAAAATCTCAACAGTAAATCCTTAATAACTTCGCCAATACAGATGATCTGGCAATGAAATTCAACTGGCATTCTTATATGACTAAGATGAACCTTCACCTGGAAAATTAGAACATTCTGAGTTCAAACGACCAACTTACTAAAAATAGTAAGTTTTCAAAAATAGCAACTTTGTACAAAATAGCCCTTATTGAATAGAAAAACACATATTTTTGGGTGATGCAAGATTGCCCTTACACCCAGGATGCTCCTGCATCAAAACCATAGCCAAAGTTAAACAGGTAGAAATACCTCTATTTTTCTTGGCCTTTTCAAGTGAGGTAAACTCAAAAAAGAACACTTGGATAATCGACAACGGAGCATCACGACATATAACGAGGTTTAGAGACCAATTCAAAACTTGCAAAGAAAATTCCTCTGAAGAAGTCACAATTGGAGATAATTCCACCTATCCAGTGAAAGGAATTGGGGCGTGATCAATCCAATTAAAAATAAGGGTAACCATACATTTAAAAGATGTTCTCTTTGTACCGGGCATAAAAAGAAACTTGGTCTCTATCTCAGGCCTAGCTGATCAAGGCTACCGTGTAACCTTCCAAGATTAAGATAAAGTGCTACTATGACCTAAAAACTCTAACATTAAAAATTCTATTTCTATAGGGTATATGGATGGAAGCCTATAAAAATTATGTAATAGTAAAAAAATAACACTATGTCACGAAGTATAAAACTCTAATGAACTCTGGCATAGAAGATTAGGACATCTTGGATTTAGTGGTCTATCTTCTATAAGGAAAATCACTATAGGTATACCTAATCTAAAATCCAATCACATCCATACTTGTAAAGGATGTGCACTAGGAAAAAATATTAAAGGATCCTTCCCTCCTAGTGAACATAAATCAGAAGTGGTACTAGAACTCATCCGCACAGATTTCTGTGGACCAATGTCAACTCTCTCATTAGGGGGATTTTCGTATTATGTAACTTTCATTGATGATTACTCTAGGAAAACATGGATTTATTTCCTTGAACTCAAAGAATCAAATGAAGTGTTGCTAAAATTCAAAGAATTTAAATCATTGGTAGAAAACTAGGCTGGAAAGAAAATAAAAACTCTAAGATCAGACAATGGAGGTGAATATACTTCTAAAAACTTTAAATAATTCTACATTTATGTTTGAATTAAGAGGGAGTATACAATACCTTATAACCCTCAACAAAATGGAGTAGCAGAAAGAAAAAATAGAAGTATTATTGAAGTTGCCAAAGCTATGATGCATGATCAGAATCTTCATATCTCAATTTGGGCCGAAGCCTCTAATACTACGGTATACATCCAAAATAGATTCCCTCACTCAATACTAGAAAAAATTACACCTGAAGAAGCCTTTACAAGGATGAAACCAGATCTAAGTCACCTAAGAATCTTTGGTTGTCTTGTGTATGTTCACATTCCTAAAGAGAAAAGAACCAAACTAGAACCCTGTGGAAAGAAAGGCATATTTTTTGGCTCCAGTGAAACTAATAAAGGATACATGGTCTACATTCTAGGACAACAATCTATTGAAATCAGTAGAGATGTCAAATTTGAAGAAGATATTTCCTTTAAACTCTCTACACTTACATAAGATGAATCAAATAAGAATTAGAAGGAGAATGTCATAGAAGATGATGAAAATTTTACAATTGAGAATCAGAGGGAGAATGCCATAAAAGGTCGTGGACACCCTTCATCTAACCCTGAAGATGTTGAAATTCCCAATAATAAGAAAAGGCCACTATGGGCAAGAAAAATGATTGAAGAGAATAATGTTGAACCTAATGAAATATTTAAAGAAAGTAAGAGAACACAGAATCAAAAGTGTTATCTTTCACTTATGACTAAGCTTACAAAAACTGAACCATCTAATGTTAAAGAGGCCTTAACATGTCAAGCTTGGAAAGATGCAATGATAGAGGAATATCAATCTATCGTAAAAAATGATGTCTAGGAGGTAATATCTAAGCCTAAAGACAAATTAGTTGTCTCTTCAAAATGGTAATTCAAAATGAAATATGATTTAGATGGTAGTATTGAAAAATATATAGCTAGATTTGTTGCAAGGGGTTTCTCTGAAAAGGCCAGAATTGACTACGAAGAGACTTTTTCTCCAGTTGCTCGATATACTTCTGTGAGAACTATTATCGCCATTGCAGCATCCAAAGGGCAGAAGATACATGAAATGGATGTAAAGATAATTTTTTAAATATTGTTTTCGAAGAAGAAGTATACATAGAAAAACCTGAAGGTTTCACCACACATGACATAAATCTTTATGTTTGCAAACTAAAGAAATCTCTCTATGACCTTAAGCAATCTCCCAAGGCTTGGTATGAAAGGATAGACAATTATCTCTCCAAGTTAGGATACTCCAAAAATGAATCTGATCTTAACAAATATTTCAAAACATCCAAAGGTAACATGGTAATTCTTGTTCTCTATGTTGATGATTTATTGATAACAGATGAAGATCATCTTATTGCCAAATGCAAACAAGATCTCATAAAAATATTTGATATGAAGGATCTATGTATGCTACACTAATTTCTAGGCTTAGAAGTAATGCAGAAGGAAAACTACATTTTCTTGAACCAAGGAAAATACACAACTGACATCTTGACCAGATTTGGCATGATGGATTGTAAACCATTATCTATTCCAATGGAAACAATTCTTCATAAGCCCAAAGATGAAGCTGCAGATTCATAACCTACAGATCCTACATATTATAGATAGTTAATTGGATCACTTATGTACTTGGTAAACACTTGCCCTGATATTTTCTATGCTACAAATATGTTAATTCATTTCATGTGTGAACCAAAGAAGATTCATCTAATAGATGCTAAGGATATTCTAAGATACTTATGTGGTACTATTGGATTTGGCCTAAAGTACGAGAATGTTGAGATACAACTCCAAGGTTTATCTGACTCTAATTGGGCAGATAATTCTATTGATCAAAAAATCACTACAAGATTTTGCTTTAATCTTGAATCAGCTATAATTTCTTGGTTCAGTAGGAAACAATCAACAGTTGCACAAAGTTCTACAGAAGTAGAATATATGGCTGCTTCTATGGGAGCTCGAGAAGCAGTATGGTTAAGAAAATTACTATTTGGATTGTTCGGGAAGCCTCTAAAGTCCACAATAATTCATTGTGATAATCAAAGCTTTATTAAACTTTCAATAAATATAGTCTTTCATAATTGTTCCAAGCACATAGAGATTCCATACCACTACATAAGAGATATGGTAGATAGAGATGTTATCAAATTAATCTACATTAGTACTGAAGAAAAAAATGCTGACATATTTACCAAGCCTCTTGCGAAGTAGAAATTTGAGTACTTCAAAAATAAACTTTGTATGACTAAGATGTGATTAAATTTTCGAGACTGAATCTCATTCATATGTAATTTGATATATTCATAAATATTTTTGATATAAATAAAATATCGCAATAAGGTGTTTTGAAAGGTGACAATCTTTCATGTGTGTTAGGTCGCTATTGTAAGGTGACGACCTAAACAATAGCTTGACCTAGTGTCAAGAGTGACTATATTAAGTTGCTATCTTGACACTAAATCTTTGGAGGTTATCATTAAATCTAGTTCTAAATTGAGTCAGGGATTATGATAAGGTGTGCATCAAGATTTGATCACATTAATTTGTTGTCCCAGAATGCATCGGATATCTTGATACTAATGTTGGTTATCACTAAATCCAGTTCCGAATTGAGTCAAGGATTGTGATAAATCTTCTATCAGGATTGAGTACATTAAGTTAATGTCCTAGATTGTGTCGTTTATCTTGATATGAAGTTATGTTGTGATTAATTATCACTAAAAAATCCATTTCTGAATTGAGTCGGGGATTGTGATAACACACACGTCATGATCAACTCCTATCTTGAATATCATAATGTTGTTCAATCCTCTCTTACTAAGAGGGAGTGTTAAAAATAGATTCGATCTGATTGATCTATCAATATACATATACATATATTAAATGCATATATATATATATATATGTATGTATATTAAATGCATATATATATATATATATATATGAAATTTATATTGATCAAAATTCAACATGCTTAATGAAGAATGAAGCAACTTTAGTAATAGTCGATATCATTTAATATATTTAATATGAAATGAATTGACTTTAGTAATAGTCGATATCATGTAATATATTTAATATTGAGTGAATCGACTTTAGTGATAGTCGATATCATCCATGATACAAAGATATGTTACGATAACTATCAACCGATACTATTAATAATGCGAATTTCATCGACTGTTTAACAAATACCATTGTTAGTATGAAATGGTAATGAGGATAGCTATAAAAGGGTATGCCTACGTAGGGACATGACCCTACATGGCTTAAGCCACATACGGTCATGTCTCTATGTAGACATAACCTCTCACTCTCATATATATCATTGTATACTTGTGGTGGAAAAATATCAATTACAACATATGTTATTACTACGACAAGCACATGACTTCTATAATCTCTGCAATTATATCATTTAATGATTTCTATAAAAGTCTAATATACTAGTCTGAGATAAATTATGTAAGAAACATAATTTAAAAGACTATTAGCCTCTCTCTACTAAGATCTATTCTTTAATAGATGTAAAGCGATGAAACTATTCCCAAGGAGAGAAATTGACTCCGATCTTGATTGGACAAAGACCGATTGAAGATTCAAAAGATACTGATTCTGAACTTGATGAAACTAGAACCAATGAAGAAAGATTAGAATGCTCAGTCTGATGTGAAGCGATGAGACTAAACATCTATCTGATGATGATGGTGACAAATAACCAATTTTATGTGAAGCGATGAAATTGATCAATGTCAGAAAGATTCTTAAATCATAAGATTGATTTGAATGAATAACCAAATTGATGAGGTGCGATGAAAATAATTACCATTAAGAGACTAACTGAGATAAGTGACTTGATATGGATCCTGATGAAGCCAATTATCATATTTAAGAATAAAATATCAAATTGATGTGATGCCATAAAACTGATATGCCCCTAGAGATTTGACTGCGTTGCAATAGATTAGATGTTTGTCCAAGTGACTTGATATGAAGTGATGAAATCACTCTCTCAAAAGGATCATTGAAGAAACCACAACTTGATATAAATTCTGATGAAGTTGAGATGCCCTAGAAATGAGGTCCTGTTTGATTAATGTCTTGATTGATGAAGAAGATTTGAAAATTTTATCAATATTGAAGATTGATTGCTGATGTAATGATCAAGCTCCCTTGGGAGAAAAATCAAAATATAGTGATAAAGAAGATTTGATATGATTCTGATTGGGTTGTATATGTTTAGAAATGCATTATGTACTTGACTAGGGTCTTGTTGACCAAGTTTGACCATGGTTGACTAAAATTTGAGGATATAGATTGATTGAGAAATGATTAGAAATAATTCTGAGTTGGTTTTATGTTATGAGGATCGATTGTACAAGTGGTGAACTACATTTGACCCAAAATTTGATTTGATATTTTGAATAGAAAATTGATACCGTATTTTGATTTTGATCCTGAAAAATGGACTCAAGACTGCCAAATTTAAGTTCCATGCCCTCATAAGATATATACTATTCAAAGAGCAATGCCATGATGCTAGAAACACTTGAAATACAAAACCTAACATGAATGCAACCTAGGACTTAGTCACTAGTTTTAAGATGCTATTTATCATCACCGAGCCTTTGGGACATGAAATATTGATATAACCCTCACTAGTGAGGCAAACATGAGGATATGAATATAACATTGATCATATTGAATGTCGTAGATAGACATAAGCACCAATGCATAAAGTACCAGGATGACCTGAATGTTATGTCCTTTTGATATTGCAAGTGAACATAAGCACTAGGGCATAAAGTGCCAAGATGACCTGAATGTTCTTGTGTGCGAACACACCAGACAAAATAGAGATCCTTCTTTTCCTATGAAATAGTGATTTTTTTGTCCGCAATCACCCTTTTATCATTCAAAACCTAGGGCAAATTCAACATGTATACCCGTAGTGACCCATACGTTCACATCCTAGGGTAAATATTCAGATTACATAGTCATAAGAAGTTACTCAAAACAAACAAGGAGATAATTCCATCTTCACTATAGTGTATAAATAAAGAGATTCAAGGTATGTGTGGCATTTTCACCTTGATGTGAAGGCACTTATCACATACACCCAGTTTATTTCACATTTCCATATCATTAGAACCATACCCACAATCAGAAAACAAAGAAAAGTATTATGCCCCCAGTCCTTGCTTCTCTAGTCAAGATAGACATCTTTGAGTTGCTCAAAGAGAATAATAAGCAAAATCCAATTGAAAAGATAACATACAAAGAAAATTTCAGCATAGCGCAAACAATTTCAGTGATTTTTTTTGCTTCATGAATACAATTGTCTTCATGTTCTTGTGTGTTGTTGAGATGTCAGTGGCAAAACCTTGTAGTGGTTAGGAGATAGGAAACTGACTCGGATTGAAAAACCAGGCATAACTGACACAATGATGACTTGGATAAAAATTCTAGGACATTGAGGTTTAATAGTTCGATTGGCCTAAGATTGTGATATTGATCGATTTCAAGCCATGAATGTTCTAGGAAGAACCAAGGTATCACAAAAGTGACTGAAAGATATGTACAAACTAAAGTAGAAGCCTATGAAGGTGGGAAATTCCAAGAATTGTGTTGATAGATGGAGTCTTGAATTACATGAGACACATGTTTACTAGGTTTTCACCTACTTGGTAGAGATTCTATTTTTTCTACCGAGGCGCCTGTTTACTAGGTTTTCACTAGGGCACTTTTTCTTATTTTTTGATTTTTTTTTGGTGTTTTTTCTCCTTTTCCTTTTTTTTGTATTTTTTGTATTATCATTGAGAGTTGATAAGCTCCAGAGCCAAAGACTCCAGTAATGATTTAAGGACTCATCTAGTTGGGTTCAAACTTGCCTCTTTGTTCCCGATGTTGTTGATTCCTAGGATTCTCTCTTAAAAAAGGTCACCAACCTGAAATTCTTTGTGTTGAACTTTCTTATTTTAGCCTCTATACATTTATTCTTGTAAGCCCTAAGGTGATCAAATGCCATTTGTCGTCGTTCATCCAACAACTCGAGTTCTTGCAATCTAGATATTTTGTAGTCTTCATTTGTTACAAGACCCCTACAAAGAAACTCTTAGAGATGAAATTTCAACTTTGATTGGTAATATTGCTTCTGCCCCATATACCAAAGAAAAAGGTGTAGCTCTAGTAGGTGTTCTGATACTTGTTTTGTAAGCCCATAGATTTGGATTAACATGAAGGTGCCAATCCTTTCCTGATTTGTTTACCGTTCAGTGCACGATAGTAAGTAGGGTTTTGTTGGATGCTTCAACCTGTCCATTACCTTGAGGGTAGTAGATCAAAGACCAATTTTGTTTGTTTCTAAACTTTTCATAGAGCTCATCCATATTCTTGTTTTTGAACTGCCTTCCATTGTTAGTCACAATTGAAGAGGGAATCGCATACCTACAGATAATGTAGTTGAGGATAAACATAGCCACTTGTTTTCTGGTTGCTTTGATAAGTGGAACTTCTTTGACCCACTTTGTAAAGTACTTGGTGGACGTGATGATAAAATTATGATAGTTAGATGAAGAAGGATATATTTGACCGATGAGATCAAATTCCCACTGTTGAAAGGGCCAATGAGTGATAAATTGTATGAGCTCCCTTGCTGGAGTGTGTATGAGATTACTATGTAGCTTACATTTCTTACAGGTCTTAGAAAAATTGATAGCTTCTTTCTCCATATTCGGCCAATAGTAGTCGACCCTTAGTACTTTTTGGGTTAGAGTTAAACCATTAGAGTGAGATCCATAAATGCCTTCATGGACTTCAACTAATGCATTTTGAGACTCTTCACATTCTAAATGTAGTGCCTCTCGTGTTTGCATTATGTTCCATGGCTATTTTGATAGAGAGAAACATTGTTTATTGACCGGTTTATTTTCAGGATGCGATGCTTCGACGACTTTACTTTATTTTGATTACCAATATCATAGTTTTTATATGCTAGATGATGTTATTGTTCAGTTTGATAATATCTGCATGATGATGCTAGTGATGTGACATGATGCTTTATGATGATATCTAGGTTATTTTGTATTCGGAATTGGACTGAGGAGTATATTTATATTCCATGGTTGTTATTTGGACTCCTTCTAATGGTACATTTGTGTTGTGGACATATTTCTTTTACCTTCAGTAAATATATGCTCATATGGTTGTAAACGGTTATTTAAGGTCTTAATTTTAATGTGTTATCATGTGATTATATATATGTGGTGATGTTGTATTGCACCACTGTTATGAATTTGGCATGTCGGTGCTAGTACAAAGTGAGATGAAATCGTGGTCACTTGCTTGCGAGATCCACACGATGTCTCGTTCTCCTTCAATGTAATAATGTATTTGTTTGTGCCTCAACAATTTATATGATTGAGCAGCTACACTTGATGTTTGCTTGTTTACTTAATAGGTACCAAGTACATTCATCCTGAGTACAGGATTCAAGTGTATACCTATATGCCCGGTAGTGACACCAGGAGATAGTGACCTTGACTATTCACGTTGAGCCAATGTCGTCCATGTAAGGGAAACATATCTATAGTATTATTTTATTAATTAACCCTTTGGTTATTGTGGTAAATCTAGATTCATAATGCATTACGTGAATTGACCATTGAGCGTGTCTATGCATTAAGGGTTCCACAATTGTTGCGAAAGTTATTTAATTTTAATGTTGATTTAATTGTTTGGAGAATTTTGATGTTTGATTTTATTTTAATTATTTTTTGGCTAATTTGCCATAGTTGAATTCTAAATGCCTGGAATTGTTTTATTTAATTTTGAGGCTTTAGCCAATTAGTTTATTAAGTGGTTTAATAATCTAATGTATACGTCACTTTTATAAAAGTGCTTGTATGAGGCAAAAGGGGAGTTTTCAACTTCACTTTTCATTTTATATTTTTGAAAGTTTGAGTTTTTCTCCAAAACCCTCTTTGGAGAATTTGGTTTTTTTCTCGTTGTGGGAGATTGGCTCGTCCAATCATCACGAGGATAGGCTCGTTGGATTCATAGTGGGGATCTCCATCTTCTCCATGATTTTCAGCTTGATTGGAGTCCTCTTCATTTTTCTTTCCTCATTCCGGTTTTTGAGCATTTGGAGTGAGGTAGGGCTTTCTCATTTCCATTATTTTGCTTCATTTTTGTTCATTCTTTCGATGCATAATTGTTTGGGTGTTGAGAAATAGTGTTTTCCTCCATTTTTATGCATTTCCATGACCCGGTTGGGCGGGCATGACTATTTATATGATTTCATACTTTAGAAATTGTAGTTTTTACCGAGTTATGATGCCAGATTTTTTGTGTGCATGTAACTTAAATTTTATTTAATATTTGGTAGTTTGGACATGTTCTAGAAATGGGTTTTTAATTTTGTTGAATTCTAAGAAGTTTGAATTTTGAGTGTTTTTGGCATTACCTCATTTTGTGTCGCCTAGTTCATGTATGGTGCCTTATTGGCATGTTGTAAATTGTGTTCTTGTAGCCTTTGCTCCAAGGAGTATGATTGTGGAGTTGGAATGGATAGAGCACATTCCTTTTATTTTCATATCTCGATCCGAAAGTGCTCCATTAGTGTATTTTGGTGTTTTGGCCTTTGGCCGGTTTGTTGAGAATTTGTGATCTTTTGAGTCCACTCGGTTGTGTTTTCTTGCGTGAGGTTTGTATTCCTTAATGTTTCATTTCTTGGATCTAGCCCCTTGTATTTTGATTGTTCCTTGGTTATGTGGTGTTGGTGTGCCCACCCACGTGCACGTGAGCGTGCCTTTGTTGGATCTTGTGAGATCTGGACTCCTAGATATAGACCAATTGAGTGTTTGATCATTGGGGGTTAGGTTGGTAATTGTATTGCCTTTTTGTCACTTTTTATATGGTGAGAAAGGGTATGGGTGGGGCATTACACTAAATACCTATGAAATGTACCATCTAAACCTCTCTTATATAGGTCGTTAGCTATGATGACATACCATGAGGCATTACGAATCAAGCTTCATTTTTAATTTTGAGTAAGGTTATCAGGAATAATTTGGTCATGTAGGTATGAGTAGACATGGCTATATCAAGATGAGTCATGTCCAATGATAGAACAAACCATCCGGGAGTCAAGTGAGTTCTAGGAAGGGTAGGGAAATGCTTCCACCAGGACCTCATAGTGAAACTCATTTTCTTGTAGCTATGACATTGATGCAAGTGTAGTGATAGCATCAACTATCTTTTTTCTGATCTAGGTAGTTGCTGAAATGAGAAGAAGACAAAGTATTTATTACGATCATCAACCATTCTTTTGTAGGGCATCTGTTTTTCATCCTTAGTTTGATATACATAATTAATTTGGTTGATTATAATTTGAGAGTCACCATAAATATGTAGCTCACCAACCTTCCATTCAATAGCCATTTTCGTTCCATTCACCAAGGCTTCATATTATACGATATTATTGGTACAAGGTAAGAGGATTTGTATGCATTTGGGAGTGAATATTTATCAGGAATTATAAAGATAACTCCAACACCAGAGCCTATTTGAGGGAAAGATCCATCAAAGAAAATTTTCCAAGACTGCTGAGTAAGATGCATGATAAATACATTTGGAAATTCAATGTTCAGAGGTTGATCATCTTGAAGAGGAGCATCAGTCAGTTGATCAACAATTGCTTGTCCTTTTAGAGCTTTGTGTTCTACATACTCAATATCAAATTCACTGAGTATCATAACCCATTTAGCCAACCTACCTATTAGTGTTTCTTTACTTAGAAGATATTTCAATGGATCAATCTTAGCAACCAATTTGATAGAGTGTGCAAGCTTATAGTGTCTCAGTTTTTGTGAAGCAAAGACCAAGACTAAGAAAGGCTTCTCAATAATAGTGTTCATCTCATATGACACCAACGTCATGTTGATGTAATAAATAGCTCATTCTCTTTTCTTCTCATCATGTTGAGCCAGGAGTGCCCCCAGTGATATAGTTGTAGCTGATATGTACAGAATTATTGACTTTCCTTGAATATGAGGCATCAAAATAGGTGGATTTGAAAGATATTCCTTTATCTGTTTTAGGTTCTTATCAGATTCTTCATCCTATTTGTAGGTTACTCCTTTGTGTAATGTCTTTGTGAATGGTTGAGCTTTAACTACCAACTAAGCAATAAAATGTCTAATTGATTGTAATCTTCCTTGTAGAGTTCTCATTTGACTTATGCTCTTCGGTGGTTTCATTTCCATTATAGCCTCTTCTTTTTCTGGACAAACTTCGATACCTCTAGCTAAAACAATATACCCTAAAAATTTTACAGATGTAACACCGAATGCACACTTCTTAGGATTTAATCTGAGTTTTAATTGTTCCATTCTATCCAGGATCATACCAAGTTTTTCTAGATGTATTGATCTTTTCATAGATTTTTCCAAGGTGTCATCTACATAATCTTCTATGTTTTTATGCATCATGTCGTGAAATATTGTAGTCACTTCTCTCTGATATGTAGCACCTGCATTCTTCAAACCAAAGAGAATGACATTCCAGTGGAACATTCCCCAAGCACATGTAAACAATGTTTTCTCTTGATCTGATTATAGGCAGAAAAGCCATCCATTAGAGAGTACATTTTGTATCTAGTCGTCATGTCCACTATCATGTCAATATTAGGGAGTGGGAAATCATCTTTAGGAAATGATTTGTTCAAGTATCTGAAATATTTGCACACACATATTGATTTGTCTGGTTTATAAATAGGTACAATGTTGATATCCATCCATCATAGTCAATAGCTTGGATGAATCCTACTTTAAGTAACTTTCCAGCTCAGCTTTAACAAGTAATGCAACATGAGGAAGCATTTTACGAAGTTTTTTCTTTACAGGTTTTACTCCAGGAGCAATAGAAAGATTATGCATGATAAGATAAGGATCTAGACCTGGCATGTCAGAATATTTCCATGCAAAGTTGATATTTTTTTTCTTTGGGGAATTCAATAAAATCTTTCACTTCTTGCTTTGATAATAATTGAGCTACATGTATGTTAGGAACCTGTGTGTTCCTTCTGTTTATTTGGTTAGTGTAGTGTTGTTGGATGCATATGCTTTGTAAGTCGTCCCGTGAGTATATTTTATTATCCCACATGCATAGGTAGTATTACTTTTCTAGATCGTACTTAGTATATAAGAGTAGATTGAGGCCTTTGCTGGATACCGACGAATTTATTGTATTGAGCTTGCTCAAAGGAGGTTACCCCCTCGAAGTGGCCCACGATCAATAGATTCATTTTGCATTCTGCTATTGCTCTATATTCTGTGATTTCGTGCATTCTCACCATATTGCTGTAAGGAGGTTCCCCACATCTGGTATCAGAGCGCTTTCTTGGGCTCGCTGGGTGGAAATTACGTCTAAATTTTTTCCGTCGTGGCCTTCAGGTTCCTTTCAATTCTATTATCTCTTGTTATTGCAATACCTCCTTTCTGTT
>MU223818.1:2717044-2738907 GCA_018584345.1 Thuja plicata | reverse complement strand
AGTGAATAGGTGAGTTAGTAATTAGATCATAATGATTTAATTAATAACCCGATAGACTATTACTCTAACACCCCCCCTTAAGATAAGCTTAGGGAGAAGCAAAACCTAGGAAACTACTGCAGAAAGCTGGAAAGATGGGTCCCGGCAACAAGGCCTGATCAGGTACCCAAAACAAGAAATAAACTAGATGAAGGAAACTAAGCCTTCAATCTAGGGAAAAGATGTCCCAGAGAAAGGAACAAGAATGAGCAAGAAGCATCTCCGAAGCATGAAGCTGAAAACTCTGTAAGAAGAGACTGCTGGAACCCCCACTGAAGTGCATGACCAGGTAGAGAAGACAATGTCTGAAGAGCTGATCAATCGAACCAGGAAGTAATAGAACCAACAGGTGAACCCCCCCATAATGCTGAACTGGGAGAGGTGACAGGAACACTGAAATGCAATGCCAGAAACATCTGCAGAATGAAGAACCAGGAGCACCAACAGTGCAACAGAAGTACAAGCACAGGATAAAGGGCGGTGTCACCGACACACAACATGGGCTAATGTCGTAGAAGGTACGCTCACTTGACAAAGGTGGATGCGCCTAAAACGACATAATCATCATAACCCCCCATGACACTTTATAACAGAGTGCGAGTACAAAAACCATACAAGGTGCTCAAGATCTCAGATATACAGAAGTAGGCACTTTATCTCAGCGCCTTTACAGAATAAAAATGCAACAGTGGAGAAGCATACAAGCTCAGAAGTCAGAAAGAAGAGTGAGCCAGAAGTACAGTAGAAGAGATCCCAGGACCTGTAAACCCAAGCAATCCACCAGAGTACATAAACTGCCAAACTCGGAGGAGAGAAAACTTGGATTAGAATCTAGAAAAAATACCTCTGCAACTGAATAGTTCACTGAACCAGCTTTCCGACGATATTTGGTTTGCTAAAAAAGGAGTTCGGATGAGCCAGATATGGCTCCCGGAAGGCAAAAACAAACATCGGACTTTGACAGAAAAAAACACTATCAAAATAGCAGAACCCAAAAACCCAACCTCCATCATCGGAAATTTCTCGGAAAGAGCTTTTCGACGGTATATGGAAGTCGAAAAAAGACCCCCGGATGCTCAAGATAGAGCGAAAACAGTCCCGGAGGGTCAGAAAGGGCCCAAAAAATAAATTTAAGCTCCTGGGGCTACACACGGTCTGGCCCTCGGTCGCATGGCCCACACAGGGGCTGAATCGGAGCCCTCGGTCACTGATAAGACCGATCGCTTAAGTAAAAAGGGGCTGGAGCTAACAAAGGGGCCGCCAGCGGAGCGGAGGTCGGGCGAAGGTGCAGGGGAGCTGGCGGGGCGGCGGAGGCCGCGGAGGGCGGCGCGAGGAGTGTAGGGCGCCGGGGGCCACGGGGGCCACGAAGCAGGGGCGCCGGAGGAGGGCGGAGCCCGCAGGACAGCGGGAGGCGCTGCTGGCGGTGGCCGAGCCCCGGTGGTGCGGTGGCAGCCCTGCGGTGGCACGTTTTAAAAAACAAAGCCCGCGCATAAATAAACCAAAAAACCATTAAAAAATAGGTTTTTTTAATATTTTTAAAATTTTTTTTACCTCGGTTTCTGTGTCGTACGGCACAGAAACAATTTTTTTTTTGCCTCAGAGTCCAGTAGTCCAAAATGGACAAATTTTATGTCGTTTCTTGGGTTTTGGGGTCCTCTGAGCTCAATGACAATGTCCATTTGAGCCCAAAGTGACCATAACCAAAGCTTGCCCCTGAAACACCATAAAAAAACACTAAAAAACCTCTGAAACCCTCTGTGTATGGTACGCTTCAACAAAACACGAACAGTGAGCAGCAAGTGAGCTCTGATACCATGTTAGATTTGAGAAAGACAAATCCACCCAAGAACACCTGCATGCATGACTGTCACAAGAAAGAAGCAAAGACAGAAGAGAAGAATAGCTATGAAGGCCAAAAAGCCAGAGACATTGTATGCAACAGAAAACAATATATTAACAATATGTTTCTATGAATTATAATGTGATGTGAAAACTCTGTAATGAAAACTAAGAAGTGAATCCTTATAAAATGAATCACGAAACCCTAAGGTTATCTAAAGCAAACTAGAGTGAATAGGTGAGTTAGTAATTAGATCATAATGATTTAATTAATAACCCGATAGACTACTACTCTAACAGTTGGCTCTGAATTTAGCGGAAGCCTTGTGAATTGGAAAATTCCGCTAGAAACAACCACTCATTTTGAAAAAAAAGGGCACCCGATTTAAGTTCGGATGCTTGATCCAAAATTCAAAAAATGTTGCTCGTTTTAATTTTTTTTTTTAACTTATGACTAGAAACACATTTTTACACACAAATTTATTGTATTTAAGAAACGGGCACCCGTTTTTTAAATTTTAAATAACGAGAGCCCATTTCATAAAACATGGAGTGAGAAACATATATCCGCCTCGGTTTTCAATTCGGGATAGGCCTAAGCATATGCTTGGACCTCCAAGATAAAGGCCAAGGTACTGGAATGCCAGATTTTTGTCTTGCCATAATTTTTTGAGGGCCTTCCTGATCATATTTTTTGACGAAATGAAAACCCATTAGAGTTCTCGTTGTCCTTATTTTAGAAATGTAAATTTCATAGTAATATAATTATTTTTACTATTTTTGCATTATTATTAATCAAAAGCAGTGCCTAAACGTAAAATAGTGAGTTTCACTAAAACTTTAATAACTTTTTTATTTTTAGGTTTTTGGGAAAATAAATTATATGACATCAATCTACATACAATTCTCTTGAAGAAAAAAAATATAATTTTGAAAAAATATAAAATTTTCATCAATTTATGGTAGTCGTACACTAGAGATTACGAAAATGTACTTTACAGTCAATTAAAAAGCATTCAACAAAAAAAATGCTCATCAATCTTTGGTGTCTTAAGTATCTTTCTCTAGAAGGATTCACAAATATTCATTTATTTAGGTCAAAATATGGTGGTCGTACACGTGTGTGGTATGGTCATGAAACATGTATTTTACAAAAGTGATTTTTAAACATGCCTACTAAAAAGTAATTTCTACCATGTGGGTAGTGAAATAAATTACATATTTGAAAAGTAGACTCTAAGCACTACATTTTCTATTACTAAAGATTTTTGAGATTCAATGTCTAAGTGTCTCAAATTTTCACATCAATTGACAGAAATTTGAAAAATAGGGAAAACATTTCCACTTTTTACCCAAAAGTGGGACTCAACTTCTTGCAGCCACCCCTTTATGATTAGTATTTGTCGTATGACCACCAACCTCAATTTCATGATTTTCAATAATATCTTGAATGACATGCTCGAGCTTCATACAATTATTAGTTTTGTGACCTTTGTTTTGATGGTTTAATAGTAATCGTTGTCATTCCACCATTTAGGTTTAACTTCAGGCTCGTAAGGTTTTGAATTACCAGGTAATGTAGTGATGTTGCTGGCTAAAAGAGTCTTGAGAGTTATCTCAAGAGTCTCTCCCAAAGGATTAAAATCGTGTTTAGCTCTTGGAACCCAGGGTTTTTCTTTCAAGAAGTTGCTGGATTTCTTAAGAGAATTTGTTGTAGCACTTTCAGCAGTTTTAGTGGCTTCGATACCACTGGTCAGATTAAATATTGATGGCTTTGGTTTGGGATTCGCAACATCAACCACCCCATCATTAACAACATTATTTTTCTTATTCCAATATTTGTTTTTATCCTTGTTGTTAGAGTTGGAACTAGAACCGTACTTGGTCTCTTTATACAGAGAAATTTCACCTTTTTAATAAGTACGTCCTCTATCTTCTAGGTACTTTACATCATCTTGTCAAATGTAGGTGAGCCTTGCATTTGAATGCCATAGTTTAATTTAGGAATGAGAGTGGTGATAGAGATGTGGACATTTTCTCAGATTCAAGAATTAGATATGGATATCGAGAGAAAATCTTCCTCCATCATTGAAGGAAAGTAAGGAATGGTTCTCATGTATGTTGTTTCATTTTACAAAGTTCTATCATGGTTATAGGATGTTGAATGTTGTATGAATATTGTTGGAGAAATAACTTGATTAGTTCTTCAAAAAATTTGATTCTCGTAGGTAGTTTTGAAAACCATTCAATTGCTTATTCCACCGAGGCTTCATGGGAAGAGATGCATAAGATAGGTATGTTCATGCATAAAATCCATACAGATAGCACATAATTCTCGGACATGGTCTTGAGGATCAGAGTCACCAATATACTTATCAAATTTAGGAATTTCAACTCTGGAAGGAACTGGAGGCATGTAAAGATCTTTGTCAAAGGGAAATGGGCAGATTTTATTAAGAGAGTACTTCATAGAAGGTTTATTTGTTTCCCTTTTCATTTCCTGCATCTCAACTTGTAAAGCTTGTAATTGTTTAGTCACTAGTGACAGTGGTGTCTCTTCTTCCTTGGTAATGATATTTTTGATGTTATCATCAATGGGAATTTTAGCTCCCTATCTAGCTAGATCAAGAAGGTATTTCTATTTTTCCTCATTCATAATAATCTTCATCATACTACGGAAGTCTTTGTCCTTTCGACATTTATTTATAGTTTCTTCATCAAGTTCAAAGCCACTAGATGAACAGTCACTAACAATAGCATGAGTAATGTGGTTATCTCGAGAGTGGCATCTAGAGCTATCTTTTTCTTGTCTTTCTCCATACATGTTGAGAAGAGATGAGTTACCTTGATTGGCAGATGAAGGTATATCAAAAATTGGTTGACTTGAAGATTCTGGTTGTTCTTGAAAGAGTGGATTCACTTTGAGAGTTATGTCTTAAAAAGGATGTTGAACAAGTGATTGTGAGTTGTCACTTGATGAATACCCTAGACCAGGTATTTTATGATTCTTTCCTCTTCTCTCTTCAGGATGTCTATGAGAGCTCCTAGTTTGGATAGGCATTAACGATTTATGTGATCGAGAGCTATGAGTGATATGGATGTGAAGGTAAAATCCAAGATAGGTAAGTTTTCACTTGTCTTTAGGATAATTAGATGATGAGATTGATGACAACTACGTAGGAGGTACCGAGTCACCCTGACTCAAATCAGAGTCAAGATTAACTAGCACTCATGACCCAAGCTTGAACAACAAGGATTGATTGACTGATAGAGTGGATTGATGTTTGATTGAAAGAAAGATAAGGTCACTCACAAATTAGGATAAGATCAAAAAATCAGTTATCATTGCAGCAAGGATATGCTATCAAACGCAATGCTCAAATTAATAAAAGCCAGGTATCAACTCAATGTTCGATGTAAACTAATCATAGAATTGATCAGGGTGAGATAACAGAGGTCTGTAAATGTCAGAGACTAGTCAAATAAGCTCTCTGGATTCAAAAATACATTGACCCATACGACAAAATATTTATAGCCAGAAGATAAAATTGAGAACTCGTACAAGCTGATGGTGGCGATTGTCAAAATATGATAAAACCTGGCAGGAAAAGGCACTAACTCGTATGACAATTCTCACCACACCATACGATAATTATCACCGACCAATACAACAAAGTGGGCATTAAGAGTCCTAAAATTATGACTCGTACGATAAAAGATTAGGGATTGTAAGACTTTATACAGGACAGGGTTTTTGCTACTGAATTTGATTGTTTCGGTTTCCAGTTTCTGTTTCGAGTTGGTTTTCCAGTGTTTAGGTAGTTTAGTGATAACAAACACAACAAACATGCAAAATACAAGGGGAATCCAAACACAAGTTATCCTAGGAAGTTTTCATAGGAAGAAAACCTTTGCTTGCTAACTTAAGTACACATCCAATAGCTAATCAAAATACGATCGGTGACTATCACACAATAGATATTCAACACCATGTTAGCTGATTCCAAATGCTAATGGGGGCACGATATGGCAAGTGACTTGGGAGAGTTACTATCTCCCTTGCACAAAGATTATCAACCTTTCGGAGGTGAACCAAGTAGTGGGTCGGAATGGTTGAGTTTTGCCTTGTTCCCACTTGATTCGTTCCCGTGAGGTGAGTACTTTTTTCCTCAATGACAAGCTCGCTAAGAGGTACATGCAACAAATTAGAAAAAATTTAAGGGTCTGGATTTCTGATTGTCTATGCAGACAAGAGCATACTTTCCTACCTCTACGCTTTTCTCAAGCACATCATGGATGCATGTTCATTTACCTGATTTATTTTCAATGATTAATCCAATGCTTTTGGGTTTCTGATTGCCTATATAGACAAGAGCATAATCCCCCGACAATGAAGAAAACACTAAAAATAAACCTATTAAGTGCCTAAGAAAATGATTAAGGAAGACGCGATGTTTGCTTATATCTCCTTAGGCAACCTGCAAAGATGAGTCGTAAGTAGTCATAGTAGTTTGTTTAGCAATATAGTCTTTGACAAGCGTATTCTTGGTCAAACGTTCTGCAAACAACCAATTAGACTACTTAATAGATCAGAAAAATAGAGAACATGCAAGGGTCAGGGTTAGCAATACCAAAATCATATCAAAAAACCCTTTAAAACATTTTGTTTTTCATACGATAAAATACAGTCAAACATAAAATCGTATGACAATTCTCACATAGTCATACGAAAATTCTCAGCAGATGATAGGATAGAGGATTATGACTCATACGGTTCTGTGTAAAAATTCGTACAATAATTTGGCAAAGAATGTACAAATATAATATGAGAAATTAATATCTGAAGCCAAAATTTAATTTTGAGCCCCACAGTGGGCACCAAAAATGTTTGTGAAATTTACATACTTGTTTGTCACAAACTCTCAATAGATCATTACATGCATGGTTAGATAAATAAAATCTTATAACGACATATATACCATACTAAATCGATATATTGCCTCCTAAATATTGCGAGTATGATTGCTCTCATATTTTTTAAGCATTACTAGTGACTTGACTACACCAAAACAGGGGATTTGAACATGAATGCATGATTAATCTATGTTTTTGGATTTTTGAATGCAAATAAGATGAAAACTAATCTAAATTGATACAAAACGACAAGCAAATTAAGCTAGATGAAATCCATGATTCAATGCTAAAATCTAATATGCAAGATAAAAGTTAAACTAGAATGATTTAATGCACAATTAATCAAAAACAAACTAGCATGATAACAATACTAATCAATTGCAGTATGATTTGTGTATGATTTGAGAGGTGAGAGCCTGCAAACTTAGATAAAAGCGAAGGTCGAGATTGATTGATAAGGAGTGGTCAAAATTCTCCCAGAATTAGCACAATCCATGTGATTTTAAGCTGATTGGCTACTTTCTTGAGTGATTTATTGAGATAAGCTTTTATTGAATGTTTTTCTGATTGATTTATTAAGCTTTCCTTTTTCAACTCAAGATTTGATTTTTTCTTTGTTTTATTCCATTTTGCTCCTTTTTCCCAAATTTTAACTATTTTTCTCAATTTAATTCCATTTTTATGATTTAATGGCAAATTAATTTATTTAATAAATATGCTAGGATATTTAATAAATAAATAGGATTAAATTGATAAGAATGATTTAATTGCCAGATAATGTTGATATTTGAGATTTTGATTGATTTGACGATTAAATAGAATTTAGTGACCATATCAGGTTGAATTGATGAACTGAATTACCCTTAGTTAGGACTTTGATGATTAAAGATCAATTAATCGAGATTAGGTGCCTATAGTTTAGAAGACCATTTTAGGGTGATTATAATTACTATTTTAGGGTAGTATAGATTCCTGTCTATTTTCTGTTAATCTGTGTTTGATGTAACTTGTCATATTTTCTTATTTAGCTTTCTATCTTGCATCACTCTATCATATTCCCTCAAATCCAACTCATCCTAACCATTATAGTGAAGGATCATATCACTCACTTAGCACTTAAGTCCTTACTTGAGCCTATTGGGCATTTTAGTTCCGATTAAGCAATAAGGAAATATGATCTACCCATTTGATCAACATTTTCCTTTTGTACAATTCTTTAACCTTCATTCCCCTTCCCATGTTGTGGGTGAGCTGTCTATCTACACTTGAGGTGGGCTACTATCTTTTATGTTAGTGGGACATTTATGACATTTCCTTGTAATAACCAACACCTTTATTTTTAGTGCGTTGTTGATGTCTTTTGACGCCTATGGGTTGTGGTTGTGTAAGGGTCAACACCCTTATTCTGTTGTTGATTTTAATAAAAAAACATGTGATCCCATAGCCACATTTGAAAAAATGAACCAACAAGAGTAGATCTTCAAATAATGCATTTGAAACTAGAATCGTCTAGCTACTAGAAGAGTAAAAGAACATATTGCAAAGGAAAAAGTTGGCAATCCCAAGAAACTTGAGAGCAAAGGAATAATGAATAAGTTAAATATGATTAGCATCATGCTTAACAAATGAGGATATTAAAGGATCTACCATGAGTTCAAGGTTATTATAAGGTTCCTCCTCAACAACTAGGAAGCAACCTATGTTTGCCAATGCATTTGAGAGCAAAAAACCAATGAATAAGTTAAATATGATTAGCATCATCGTTAACAAATGAGGATATTAAAGGATCCACCATGACTTCAAGGTTATTAAAAGATTCGTCCTCAACCACTAGGGTGCAACCCTTGTTTGCCAACACATTTGCGACCTTGTTTGCTTATCTGAAGCAATGTAGAAGAAGATAATAGTTAAAGTATGAAAAACAATCTTAGGCTTCTTGCAAGATGTAATTAATTTTTTCAATTTGGAGCTTCTCTTCTCCTAAGTCCCCTTCAATGATTAGCTGCCCTAACTTAAACTTCAATGCTAGTTTGAGACCTGCTACGAGAGCCCTTGCTTCAACCATGTTGTTCATGTCATTTGGTGCTTTAGTAGCAAGAGCTACTATAACCATCCCCATAGAATCTCTAAGAATACAACACACCCCCAAGATACCAAGGTTTCCTTTCAAAGCCCTATAAAAATTCAATTTGACAAAGTTTTTATCAAGGGGTTTCCATTTGATTTCTTTCGTGCTAAAACCCTTAGGCATATTTTTTAGCAGGCTCCTTTTGAATGAGAGAGACGAGTTTCCATTATGAGAGGATCCTATCATCCTTAGATGAGTAACAAGAGTCGATTCTTTTATGCTTAATAGTATATGTATTTACATATTTTGATACTTATTTTTCAATGTTTGTGAGAACATTTTTTTGAGTATTTTTCTCATTCCTAAAGATGCACTTATTTCTTTCCCACCAAATGTTCTAGATCAAGATAGATGGGGCAACCTTGCAAATTATAGCAAAGAGCTTTGGTGAAGAGGCCATTATTCAAACACTTGTAGAAAATCTGATTGAACGGGTGCACTCCAATGTAATTTTCCTTGCAACCAATTAAATATAGGAGCACTCCCTAGAAGAGAAATTCTCTCATTGGTTAATATTCTGCCTTATAATGCAAACCAAGAAAAAGAACCTTCCTTTGGAAGCCCTGCATGCAACCGATCTAGGATCCCTAATAATATTGTACCCTTGCTTGACTAAATAATTGCCTTAAGGAGGAGACCAAATAAAGCTAGTCTTGGGAATCTTTTAAGTGCAAAAATCTCTGATTGAGTTCCCTTTAAAGAGTGCTTCTTTGATATACAAGAATAAGAAAGGTGGAGAGGTCTATCAAGTGTGTTGATCTCATCTCGTTATGTTCTTTAATGAAGAAATAATCACTCACTTTGTCACCCCATGATTCTTTGAGGAGATCTTTTGACTGTGATAATGATTCCAAGTTGTTTAGAGGAAAGTCATTCCAGGATTCCTCCCAAAAGAGGCCTTTCTCCCATCATGGCTAACCCAAGTTAAGAAAGGAAGAAAGATCTTTCTACAGTTGACCATGAAGTTCCACATTTGGGAACTTGATGGTGGATTTAGGGTTGTTGAAAATTCTTTCTAGGGCATTAGAATCCAAATAATTTTCTCTCATGATTGTTGCCCATTTAGTGATATGGTTGGCAAACATTTTCGAGATTAACTTTCCACATGAGGCTACATTTCTACATTCTAAATTGTGAATACCTGGTCCTCTAATAGATTTGGGCATGCATACATTATCCCAAGATAAGAGATGAAGTTTTTTCTTTGGGATCCTTATTACCTTTCTAGAGAAACCTCTTAAGTTTAATTTCTATGCCAACCAAAGCCCCCTTAGGAATAGGGAGAACTAATATTATAAAATCAAGAATGGTAGCCAAAACAATTTTGATCATGAAGAGTCTGCCTGCTAAAGAAAGCCAAGTGTTTTTCCATGAATAAATTTTATTCCGAATTGAGTTTGAAATGTTATCCCAAAATGATCTTTTACTTTTCCCTAAAAGGAGACAAATGTCTAGATATTTACTTGGGAGCAATTCCTGTTTGAATCCAAAGAACTGAGATAATTTCTGAGAAACAACTAAAGAGTAATTTTGATTTTTTTTTGTATTTGGGAACATGAATTTTCTAACATGAGACATCACAATACTTGTCCAACACTACTTTGATAGTTTGGGCCTCTTGCATAGTTGCTTCACCAAATAAAATTTTATTGTCAACAAAGAGGATATGTGTAATGGCCGCCTCTAAGTGGGGAATGTTGATTCCTTTCCACAATTGAACCCAGTGCTTAGCAACAACAAACCAATTGAGAGCCTCAGCCAAAATGATAAATAAATGTGGAGATAACATATCACCTTGCTTGATTCCTTGGGACGAAGAGAAGAAACCACATGGTTGCCCATTAATTAGGATAGAACATTTGACACCTGAAACACATAAAATGATCCATCTACTCCATTTTATTGAGAATCCAAATTTAAGAAGCACCTTCTTTAAGACTTTCTAGTTGACTCTATCATATGCCTTAAGCATATCTAGTATTATAATCATGTTCTATAATTTATGTTGCTTGATAGAGTGAAGAACCTCTTGGGCAATCAAGGCACTCTCAAAAGTCTCCTTTCCATGAACAAATCCTCCTTGTTCTTTTGAGATGATTTTAGGAATCAACTTAGCAAGTCTGATTGAGAAAGCCTTGGTGAAGATCTTATTGATTGTATTGCAAAGAGAAATTGCTCTAAAGTCAACAAAGGTATCAGGGAAACATTCTCTTTAGGAATAAGAGCTAAGAATGATTTGTTGAATTTTTTGAGGATATTTCCATTCCTTCTAGCGTCTTCAAGAGCTGATCAAATCTCAAATCCCAAGAACTCCCAACATTTTTGGAAGAGAAGGGCAATTAGTCCATCAAGACCTGGAGCTTTTTAGGGGACATGATCTGAATTATCTTGATTGGATACCAAAGGAGAGATGTTGTCTAGAAGACCTCAAAGGTCATTTGCATCTATATATACACCCCCTTGAGGAGTTGTGAAGAGATTGGAGAAAAACTGAACCGCTTCAAGCTAGATTTTGTCATTCTCTCATAAAAGTGAATGTCAAAAATCTTAAACCATGTTGATAAATAATAAGCAAATCAATGTTGAAACACACACTTCATAACTAATGAATTCCAAAACACATTAAACAAACAAGTTTGAAAGAGACTTCAAACAAACAATCAATATATGTTGACACAAACCCACACTTCAAATAAACAATAAATGCAAAGAAAGTATATGCTAGAGTGTCAAAGTTCAAACATACAAGTGAATGTTGAAATTCAAACTCACACTTCAATGAGTAATTAGTAAATCAATATTTAAGAACACAATTCACACAACATAAACGAATTCCAAAAATAAATAAAAAACATTAAATACACACGTTTAGATCACAACGTACTAATAACACAACAATAATTTTTACAATATTACCAAATTACATTATAACCAAATGATATTATAATACTTAAATAACTCCACTACATCAAAAATGATATTGTAATCATTAAGTGTAATAAAGTAAAAACAATATAACTAAAAAGTATGTTTGAATTTTTATCAATATGGAAATATAAAAATCAACACAAAGACATTAGACTGAAAAGAATGACTATGACCAATGAGCACTCCCTCCAACCTAAACGAGTGGGAAAATTCACCCCTCCCAAACAAAAAAATTATATTAAACAACAAATCTATTCGCATATCAATTTACAAATTAGTTGAATGATTTGATTCAATAGTGCAACTATAAAAATTAAAATTGGTTTTGCATTGACTGCAGTAACTATTGAGATAATCTAGCATCAATCTACAAACATGGAAAAGATATTTATGACTATAGTAATCAAAAGCATTGGAGAACGCCAATTGCATCCCACAACTTGAGGTGATCCTTGGCTTGAGCAACCTGCACACAAGAAATACAGTCGGTAAAATTTAAGGCAGGCAGTGATAAAATTTAAGGCAGGCAGTGAGCAAATGATGCTGAAAACCCTTACAGAAACCAAATACTTTACCCTTTTTATTCCAGTCAGTGAATTGTGTGATTAGCATTAGAATGAGAGTTTATAGGGCTGTTCTACAGATCATACCAGTCCAATGCCCTGTTTCAACATGCAATTTAAGTTTCTTGGGTATACAATAAAAGAGGAGGAATTTAAGAATCTGGGAAGGAAAAGGTATAAGAACATAGTAGCACCCTATGTTTACATGGGCTCTCAAGGCTCACCAACCTCTACCCACAGACACACCTAAGATGTTTCCATAAAGAGTGAAAAGCCATCAAAATTTAAAATACAATAGTGTGCACCTAAAACCAAATTGGCCAACTTCAAGAATTAGAGTCGTGTATGGAATTAATTCACCAAATTCAGCCTCAAAAATATCTAATCTGATCGAGCTTCTGCATGTAGTACCCCTGGGCCTATCCACTACTATCGTCATGTCTCCAAGCGCGAGAACTCTGTCTTGCAACATGTACAAGTAATAGAACTACCACTTGCACCATCCGGGTGCAAGGGGTTCGCCGATTGGAAGTCAAAAATAATAATTGTAATGAGAATTTGTAAAGCAAACTGCAAACATTTGTCAGAACAGCGCACTCCAATTAAATGAACCTACTTGTGGTATGGGAAAGGCTTCAATTAATTCTAAGTAGCATCCGTATAAGCTTAAATCGTTCATGCAGTTAATTGTCCATACATCAAGAATATGTTGCACAACCTAAAAGAGCCAATCAATTAATGGGACAAACTAAAATTTGAAAAAAAATGTAAATGGAAAATCTGTAATAAACATCTAATAACCCAATAAATAATCAATTATTTCATCTTGTTAATGGAGCACATAGTGTGGTCAGAAAGATCGACTTAAAAGTTTTGCACAACAAACTTTTACAAGCATAAAGTTTCCTTTCTTCTTACAATTGAGCTATTATAACATCTTCTATGAGCTCTTAAATGATCCACAAATTATCTTGCTTAAATTTTTCCATCAACTGAAACAATGATCCTACTTCTAGCATATAATGCTGAAGTACCCGGGAAATACCATGTCAGCTCTAAAAAAGCACAAATTCTTCTCAAACTGGGACATCACATGATATTCAAGCGACAGCTTATACAAAACTTGTTAAATTGAACAAATATATATTTGTTTTTATTAAAAATTAGAGCCAAGGCACATCAACTGCCTAAAAGAATGCCTGAAAGAAGTGCAGTTTTGTCGACTACAATGATTGCAGGATGTACAGAGAATGGATTTGATTAAAAGGCTTGAGAGAAATTCAAGCAAATGCAATCAGCAGCGTAAAGCCAAAATCCACAACCTTTGATGCTTCCAAAACATAGAAACATGGATTCATGGAATGCAATGATTTTCCAGAAGGCAATGCTGTGTTTTCTATGGAATTTAAAAGAAACAATCTTTAGAAACATTGAGGTTGAAATGACAGCATCATAAAAATTAGAGACAACGCACATCAACTGTTCAGCAGAATGCCAAAAAAAAGTGCAGTCTTGTGGATTACAATGATTGCAGGATGTACACAGATTGGATTCAAACAAATGCAATCGGTAGGCGTAAAGCCAGAATCCACAACCTTTGCCACATTAAACTCCAAAAAGGTATACATGTCATAGGGGCAAACCAATACCTATAAAGGGTATCATGTAGTAGTAAAAAAAAATATGATGGTAACAAGTTCAGGACAACAATACAATGAGCGGCTATAAGCTGGTCCCATGTTGCCAGATGACACGCAGTGCAGGTTCCTGTCAAAGAGGCGATAGGAACTTGCTGGATCACAGAGGCACAAGTGATATTACTTGTCATCAAACCATGAAATAGGAGCAATCACATAGAGTGGTAGTGATAACATCATAATGATAAGGTAATGATATCAGACCATAAACAGAGACAGGACAATGAAATTGAATGCCAAGGATCCAGTGTTTAAAAACAATAATATAAGTGCTATGGTCATGCATGTTGGGAACTCAATTACAGAAGTTTATCACTTTATTTAAATATGACAGTGATTCAATGTGAGCAGATTTAAATGTGAAAGGAACAACTGCAATACATATCAGTGATTTTCAATGCCATGAGTTCAACACAATGCATAATTACCTTCGTAAAAGCAAAAATCTGTATAAAAGCATTTACTGTTAACATATAATACATTATTTTCAAAATGAAGTGATAAAGGGAGGTATTCAAAACATAGATACGTAACAATGAAAACTCATAGAAGAAGCAAAAAAGGCAGTGCAAATGTGGAGCTCAAAGAATGATACATATTTGGAAACATCAAAGCATAGGCATCTTGCACTGTGAAATGTCACAGCAATGAAGTGACAGCAACGATACAATATATCTCAAACAAAATTGAACATCAGTGATCAATATCCAACAAGTTGAAAGGTCAAACAGTGAGCACAAAATATCAATATGTAAATGATATAACAATAAAGAGATCAAAAGGATTACCATGAGCAGTGCTGATAGTGATAGGTCTCATTATCGTCAGCACCAAAAATAGATCCAATATGACAACATTACAAATGGAAGGATGGATCAGGATAAGATAATATAGAGAGAAGGAAACCCTCATGGGAGAATGCCATGGAACAAAGAATGGAGCAGAGATTTGCAAAAGATTAAAATGAAAACCCTTGTGTGTATGTATATCAATGAACAGTCAATTTGAACTATAACAATCGTGATAAATAAAGAGAGAAAATCTATAGAAATCGAGCTTAAACCTTCAAGATAGAAAACCCTCATCAACATTCAAGCATGTGTAAATCTGAGCATAGCATGGAGGTCGCGCCCTGCACATTTGGTGATGAAAATATAGAAGGGTTCGAACCAAAACACCATAGTCAAAGCATCAATGTAACAGAAGGGTTTTCCAAATGAAATGCCAAATGAAGATAAGCTACAATTACAAAATCGATTTGCAGATACCAGAAGAGGGGTTTCACGTACCAGATAAAACAGAATTTCTACCAAATAATGTATAAACAAGAAAGGGAGGCCACATAATCAGAAACATCACATGATATTCAAGCGGCAGCTTATACAAAACTTGTCAAATTGAACAAATGGAATAAATTTGAATTAGTCGACGCATCCGAAATGACGTTTTCCCGGCGAAGGATCACCCCAAGGGAATAGTACATAGCTCTTTATGACTTGAAGATCTAAAAATCAGCAAATACAAAGTAATGATTTAAACATGCAAAATTGTGTGTCAAACAATATGAAGCATGGCAATCAAAGATTCAAGCATCACTTTTCAAAAAAAATAACATCTACTTTTTATTGTTTTCAGATCTGCTTATTTTCAATACTGTAAACAGAACTTTTAGCAACTCAACACAGGTTGATACAGACTTTGTTTCTTACACCCCTCATAACATTTTCCAGCTCTGGAGAACGTATTATTTCACAAAGTTGATAAAAAATTAAAACACCTTACATCATATAGCAGAACTCAACAGCACTGGAGGAGTAAGATAAGATAAAATAACAATTATTACAGTACCCAGAGAATGTGCAAAATATGTAGATTGTACCATGGCCAGACTGGAGGAGTTCAGAAAGAAAAATTCAAGAAAGATAACTTTTTTTTAATGCATGGTATAGAGCTGAGTTTGTTTGTACATGAAATTATACATTGTTATATTGAGCCCGAATTTTGTCTCACATTCGTTTCTTGTTTTGGATTTTAATGTTACCCACAAGTTAAAAAGTTTTGAAAAGGAGTTCTGTTTGTACTCTGCATTTTAAAGTTCTGATTTGTACTGATGTCTTTTTATTAGAAATTTTTTGTTTTGTTTGTCATTTAAAGGCTGCTCACTCCAATTTGTTAGCGTTTCTTTATCTTGGACGTGCAAGTACTTATAAAGATGGATTTAATAGCCTGGTCGCTAATGACAGGATGATAAAATCCATAAACTATCAAGGGCACCGCCAAGGGAGATACCAATTTGGTGCCTGAGACTCCATTTTACAGGAATAACAGAAGGTGAGTATTCAATATTTAATATTTATAACAATTTTTCATTCCCTCCAGAGTTCAGAATGTGACCACCCCTGTAGAGTACACACAGCTTCATCATCAGGCCAACTCAGAATATATAAATAGCCCTATACTCTGAGTTATCAGAAGGGGAAAGTGGTGGGTTTTGGATTAACTCAGAATACATAAATAGCCCTATACTCTGAGTTATCAGAAGGGGAAAGTGGTGGGTTTTGGATTTCTAGGATAGTGGGAGCAAGCGCCCAACCTTACTGCCAGGCCACAGCCTAACAAATTTTGAACTCTAACTCCATATTAGACCATCAAATCGCAATCATTCATTAGGTCTTACAGAATCAAATCAGAACTTGGATGGGCGCTGGGAACTTTACCTAAGTACAGTTTCATGCTGCATTTCTGATATTGATTGGGGTTTCATGAATATATAGACTTTCAAATTTACAAACATGCACTATAAACAAAACATGCTGACCTAACATGTTTTTCCACTCATCAAATAATAATCCTACGTGTAAAAGATATTTCATTGAGAAAGGCATACATCAATATTCATCATGTAATAATATAAAACTTATACCCTAAACATTGTTCCCCTCTATTTCCTTATATCTTCGTCTATCTATATCACTCTCTCTCCTCTCTTTATCTCTGTCTCGCCATACCTTTCTTTACTTCTATCTTTTTATCTATTTGTCTCTCTCTCTATCTTTACATATCATTATGGGAGGTGAATAATTTGGCAAATAGGCTTGTCATTTTGGCATATGATTCACTAAAAAGAATCATCATTGGAGGTGGGTGAAATCCACCCTCTGCACTGTCTGCTTTCAGAATAGAGACTCTTGAAGCTTCCTTCAAGGTACGCACACTTCTTACTCCAAGTCAATGCCTATTATAATTTAGCTGATTTAGCAAACTTTTTACTTTCCTGGACTGTAAGAACTGTTTGTAATGTTGGGTTTTCAAATTCAACAGTTATTACGATTTAGCTGATTCAAGTTTTGTGGATGCACACTGAAAGAGGACGCTGTCAGAGGGTAGTGAGCAGGCATGATGAAGGGGCATTTGCAAGATCCAACAAGGATGAAAGGAAGTCATGGGAACGTATTCCCATGGAGGAGGAGATCTCTAGGTGAGCAGGAGGACTACAAGCCATTCAATCTGGAGCAGAAGAAGCCAAGATATATATATATATATATAGAAAAGGAAATGAGAATAAATATATTGATAGAACAAACAGAAAATACTCTAATAAATGTTTAAAATAAAAGAAACTTTAGTTTAATTCCTCGAAAACGAAGGGAAAGTCTAAATAAGTGCAGAACAAAAGGGGACCTAGTGATGGTGAAATGAGGCTTCGCACTGATGATTTATCAGGGAGCTCTCAAAATATTTGAATTAATGAGTTATTTGTGATTGATCACACGAACTTTGGGCTGGACTATGTTGCCACATTCAGTATTGTTTATTTTTCTCAATGCAGAAATAAAAACATAAGTTCAGACCCTCAGCTGCAATGACTTCACCAAATTGGCAGTCGATGGAAATGCAGATATCAATTGAAGTATGCATTCATAAGAGTTTGAAGTGAGTTATAAGGTTGAATTCCATATGCAAATTTTGTGTTATGGGATTTACACAGTAAAATTGAAATTCCATTTTCACAAGGGTGGAAATATTTGGCAATAAATGTTATGGAAATAGAAGTGTGACATACTGAAGAGCACATTAATGAAAATTAAAAAATATGCCTTAAAGAATACAAAATAAATCTTGATATGGAAGAAAAAAGGGGGAGGGGGATGCTATTATTGTCTAGCAATTTTTGTCAACGAGGTAAATGAATACTTATTCACAAGATGAGATATAAATTTGGGGGAGAATGATTATATAATTTATATTTGATTATATTTGCATTGAGTGAAATGTTTTCACTGAAGATGAAAAAGGATTTCATATTGGAAAGTGAGTGAAAATGCAGTTTCAGATAAAATATGAAATGTTGTAATGAAATATGTTGTTCAAAATGGAAATGTCTTTGAGAAAGGGTATGTTACACTACAGAAGTGCATCACATCAGGATGTTTTTATCACATTGCTAAACTTCCAAAAAATGGTCCATATAGCACTATCAAGAAACAACATACAGTTCACATACATCCAAGTTATGGCCTTGCTCAGTTATCAGAGTCTAGAGCTCTGATTTGTTATTGGAGATAAGCTGGATCGCAAATTGATTGCACAGTAATTGATTTAGTATTAATAGCTTATTTCAGTGCTAAAATAAGAAACACGAATTATATTGCATTCTGAATCAGATCTTGCACTTTAATGCTGAACTCTAAGAGGAGGAGAGAAGTTGTAACTTAGTTGATATTGAAATAGTTGATAAATAGTTGCTTCCCATTTCTTTGTTCCATGGCAATGTCTCGAATGCATGTGACTAGATTTTTTACACAGAGAAGTTCAAGATCCAACTTAATTGAAAATGTTTTGCGAAATATTGTCCAAGAGAAAGATCTGAAGCCAACTCTTTTATTGATTTGGGTCTATTAGATTCTCAAGTTCATTTAATAGATCTAACTAAAACATTAAAAAGCTATGGGAGGCATTTGGATATTCGCCTGGTCGAAGACACAATGTCAAAGTGCTACTTATAAATCAAAAGCTCTTTGATTTAAAAATATCACAAGGCGAGAAAATTACTGATCAAGTTAACAAACTTAAGTCTTTGATGACAGAACTTTGCAGGTATTGGAGCAACTGTAAATGTAAATGAAGATGATGCAAAGGCATTTTCTCTCAAAATCATGGCATTGATGTTTACCAATATGGCATTTACATTCCGGAACCTATGAACATAAATTCTTGGGGGTATGATTACAACACTTCTTGAAAAAGAAAGATGTTCAAATAATGGCGATGAAAGTTCGAAGGATAATCCACTTGCATTGTATGCCAAGAGTGGTGGATCAAGTTTAAGTACAAAGAAAGAGAAAGGCATATGCCACGATCGTGACAAACAAGGTCTGAATGCTTGGGACCATTTAAAAAAGCTTAGATGTACTTCATTGATGACAGACAACTCATATTTCTATGCCTAGAGTGTTTTATCTAATTCACTCAAAGACTAGAGTTTTTATTTAAGCTATAATTTTTGGCTCATTGTGGAGATATTAACACGCAATCATCTCTTAGTAAAAAAGGTGAATCAGAATCCTGAAAAGTCATATGCCAAATTTCTTCTTCTATTGAATCAAAGGGGAGAAGAAACAACATAACAGAGACAATTTTCTGAAAAGATTTGGTGCTTATTTATTAATATCCTGCAATTTTGAGGCATTTTGTCAAACAGTTTAGGTGCTTTGTCTATGCTCATGTAAGTGTGGGAGCTGCTCCAAACAGTTAAGGTGCCCTGTCTATGCTCTTGTAAGTGAGAGAACTGTTTCTCTCAGAGGATTTATTTGCTACAAAATTTCTTGGACTGAATAGTAGATTCATAATATTGGAGGAGAAAAAGAGTAACAGAAAAATTCATACCTAATGCCAGCATTCAAAACTATGAAGATCATGGCTTCCCATCCATTCGAAGTCATGCTACAAAAGTCATAGATCAAAACTGTCAAATGGGGTGCATTTTACAGTAAGAAATACAACAGATGCACCATATGCATTTTAAAAACCATATGCACCAGGGACTAAAGGACCTGATTGCTACACAGGTCCATTGACGTAGGAAATAAGAAACATAGGGTCGTATCCATACATCCACCAGTTCATCTCAATCACTAAGAGCTTGTAATAAGGTTATGCTTACAAACCAGAAGATTAAAAATTGCATTTTGATACAAATGTAAAATCTTTAAAGTCGGAAGCTCTGGAAAAGCTCCTTACCAGACAGATAATGCATCGACTTCAATTGCTGCATATTTTAGGTGACATGTCATAATAGTCAGTGACGTCATATACCAGAACTCTAAACTGAAAATACCAAATACACAAATGAATGTGACTAATTCAAAGATTTTGTTCATTCTATGCTCCTAATTTATGTTTTTCATTGCCAGAAACTGAGTTTGGAAGAGAAAACAAACACTGGTGTTCCACTACTAACCATAAAATGATAGCTGAAGCACATTGAAAGTCAAACAAAAGCCCATAAATCCCAAAAAGCTAGCTAGGAAAATCCTCTCCGGGCATGTAGGCAAAAGTAAACAATATATAAGAATTAACAGATATCAACAATCCACCATGATATATTCAATGGGGTGGCTACTCCGATTAATCCCAAACCCAGTTTTAATATTATTAATCCAACTCAAAAAAACATGGATTATTAATCCAATCAAGGCAATCCAAGCCATGACCATGACTTTTCTCTGTGCTTGAAGAAATTTCTGCATTGGAAAGATGGATGGAAAAGCAAACAACTGTGGTAGTAATAGACAACAAATTTCCCAGCTAAATCAGCTACATCAGCATATAAACTCCGAGCATGTGAATCTGTCCTGCACCAAAGACCTGACCAAAAAGTATCTCTAGTGCACTGCCCATTCCAACTGCACAGAGCCCAAGAAAATATTGTCTTGCTTTATTCTCTGCAAACTTCAGAGTAAATACTTGAGTATTGCTATAAATCGAAAACATAGATGCAATAGTTAATACATTTTTCAGAATTTTACAGCTCCACAAATTTATTTTGGCTTCTTATTGTGAATTTCATGCCAATCGCACCGATTTCTCTTCATTAATGAGGAAGAGGATTGGATACACCAGACACCTATGGGTTGATACAATGTACAAATGGCCTATTACAGTTTTCAGGTTTAAGTCACCTTGCAGTGCTTATCGACATTTGAAACAGGACAGGGAATTACTATCCCTTGTATTTGGAGAAAACACTTCTTTAAATCTGAGAGATGAATACATATTGCATTTCCATTACCACTACGATGAATATATCTACCTCTTGTTAGATAACAAAATTATTTCAAATAAAGTGATTCATTTTAGTGGGTTATATTACTATCCCTTGTATTTGGAGAAAACACTTCTTTAAATCTGAGAGATGAATACATATTGCATTTCCATTACCACTACGATGAATATATCTACCTCTTGTTAGATAACAAGATTATTTCAAATAAAGTGATTCATTTTAGTGGGTTATATTACTATCCCTTGTATTTGGAGAAAACACTTCTTTAAATCTGAGAGATGAATACATATTGCATTTCCATTACCACTACGATGAATATATCTACCTCTTGTTAGATAACAACATTATTTCAAATAAAGTGATTCATTTTAGTGGGTTATATTACTATCCCTTGTATTTGGAGAAAACACTTCTTTAAATCTGAGAGATGAATACATATTGCATTTCCATTACCACTACGATGAATATAT
>MU223818.1:2668809-2693759 GCA_018584345.1 Thuja plicata | reverse complement strand
TATTTTATAAGGCATCGAAAGTTATTTGTCAGCTCCATAAGACATCAAATCATAAATGTATGTAAGATGAAAGACAAAAAAAAAGATAAAAAAACAAGTGTTTTTTTAATTATTTTGACTTGACAGCTGATTCATGCCGATTCATGGAGCAAAAAATTGCCGATTTTGGCATGAATCGCGATTCATGCGATTTTTGGAGGAAAAATCAGCCGATTCCAATTCAGGCTCAAAAAAAATCGGCGAGGTTGAGTCGGATCGCCGAATCGCTTGAATCACCAGAATCGCCGTGATTCTCGTTACTCTGATCTGCATATTCTATTCAATTGTTCAATCATTATCATTTGAATGAGATCACACATCTCATAGTATATATGCAAGAGGTGCCCTTTCACCAAGGGATGCCTCTCTTAATAATATATATTAATATAATTATATATTAAATAATTATATTAATATAATATAATATCAATATATATTATATTATTAATAATTATATTATCAAAATTATAATATAATCACAATCTTTATGTTAACTATGTCGGCCTGTGGATTCCGAACATAGCTCCAATAAAATCAACACTCCCTCTTAGCTAGGGAGGAATCCTACCCTAAATATGAGTCACATAGTGAAATCCACCATGGATATTCTCAGAGGGTGGATCGATCATGGCTACACCCACGAGAGGAAATACAAATGAACACATCATTATGGCTAATCCCATAGATGATGAAAGAGTAGATAACACCTCACCGTGACATAAATCATTATTGTGATGATTGATCACAACAGCTACATCCATATGTGGAAAGGAAAGATATCATCTCTTTGTCATATCAACCATCATGACTTATCCATAGATGTCACCTTACGTGATATCCACCATATGGCTATCCATAAATATCACCTCACGTGATATCCAACATTATGGATTATCCATAGATATCACTTCACGTGATATCCACCATTATTGCTATCCATAAATATTACTTCACGAGATATCAACCATTATTGTGAGATTGTCACCACACAATGATGGTAAGATGCACAAGTGTTCATCATTTTGAGATCGTCACCTCGCAATGATATTCACCATGGCTCATCCAGAGGGTAAACACATAAGTACAAGAAAATCACCACGAACTTTCTCATGTGGTGTTGTCAAGGCGTCACACACATGACATCCACCATGAACCATATCAGAGGGTGGGTCCACCATAGCTATTCCTAGAGGGTGGAACAAGGGCTTTCACCTCAAACTTCTCCCTCATAGAGAAGAATACATTACAAGGGCTGACACCTCAAATTTCTCCGTCTCAGAGAAAAATGTTACAAGGGTTGACACCTCAAACTTCTCTTACAAGGGATTGCACCTCGAACTTCTCCCTCACAGAGAAGAACTCATTAATAAGGATTGCTCCTTGAACTTGTCCCTCACAAAGAACTCATTCAGAAACAATGCCAATGGGATTAGCTACATCAATAACATTCTCGCTTTCCAGGTCCTCAAATGCTTATTACTTTTTCACTGTACAGAGATCTTGTTTGTTTGTAATTAACATCCTACATGAAAAATGTTAAAAAAGTAGCTTGCAACTCCCTTCACCTATTGAAGATATTGTTTAATGTTTAAAATATGATATATCACTATAGAGAATTTCCAATTAATCGGACAGGGGTCATTATCAGCAATTGGATATAAAATTTTCACTGGAAGAAATCTTGAGAGCTAGTTCAATTTGATGTAATAAATATCTGAACTTCAGCAAATTTTGTTTTGTAATGTTAAAGATCTTATTCAAATTTTGTAATAAATGTTTTCCATACTAAATTATAGAATATTCTCAGTGGAAATGTACCTGGTTCGCACTTGGTCTGCCTGGGTCTTCCTTGGTTTGACCTGGGTTCGGCCTGGACGAACCTTGGGCGAACCCACAGGCAAACCAAACCAGATCCAAGTACCAGTTTGAACCGAACCTTCGTCCGACCCCAAAACATGCGAACTAGGTAACTTAGGAATTGAATAATGTAAGATTGAATGATGAAACTAATCTATTATTTTCCTGGTTTCTGGATGCTTATGATATGCAAACTAGTTAAATCAATTATATTGAAACAAATGAATAAGAAAAACAATAATTTTGTCTTTTTGTGCGTTAAAAATTAAAATGACTAAGAAAAACAATAATTTTGTCTTTTTGTGCGCTAAAAATTAAAATGACTTGCATGCATTCATTAAACTATCAAACTATTGTACATGAATTCTAAGCGCAAAACTTAGCAAATATGCACTATATGAATGTAATTGATGAAAAACCAACTCATTTTTATTTTCTTGTTTCCTTGTTTTTTTATTTACTCAATGTTTTGCAAATTGACGTGAGGAATGAGAGTTTTGATATTTCAATGCTCGTATTGGCAAAAAATATATATTTCTTTGGTTGCTTGTTGCTGATAATTTGGTTGCAAGATGGGTTGATTGGTATGTTTCTTTTATTGCTTCAATGATCCAAAATAAGTTTATACTACTATTACAAAATAACATTTGAAAGGAAAAAAAACTAAGCTAATCTAATTTGATTGTTGATGTGAGTGTTATGCCACTATAACATGTAGAATGAAACACTTAGTATTCTAGGATAGGACACCAAACATCAAATCCTCTCTTGAATAAGAAAGCTCATATGCTAAACAATGTATATGGATTGTGTGATCAAATGAGACAACCCCAAGGTTCCTTCTTATTGTGGACTTTCACTTAGTTATAATGATGTGATATGCTAGGTATCACAAAGGGACTTACACTATTCATTCAATGGATATTCAACTACTTCAACCACTTCAAACAAACAAACTGCAAAGGGATAAGGGTTTAGAAAGCTATTCTACTTCTAGAATGCAAGAGATAATGAATGCCTTTGTGACGAGCTACTAGACTTAGTTTAGCCATCGACATCAACCAAGCTAACGTGATTGATGTAGATATAAGATGTTCAAACTATTACCATTTCATTAATACCATCCATCGATGCATATCAATGTGCGAGTAATAATTGAATTAAAGATTTTAAATATGTCAGTTCACAAGTAGCTAGTGGTATGGTCTATGTGAGTTTAACAAAGATGCATCCAAAATATCTTTCTTTCAACTAAACACTACTTCTAACCAACATGAAATAAAATCCTACCTTAAGTGAGGAAATGTAGAAACCATGTAATACTCCAAAGAAACACAAGTAATCCACCATGAAGACCAACAATGAATTAACAATTACTTTGATAGCATTATGGAAACAATTTCTCCAAGTCTCTTCCTACTCTACAATTAAATCTAATGAGTTACAAATGAGAAGGCCTTGGCCTTTTGTAGTTTTTTAATTACAATGAAGGCCAAGATCAATTCAAGATCAAGGGCTAAGATTATGCCAACACAACCCTAATCCAACTAATAGTTACAATCACAAAATGCTTATCCAATTACATGAGGACACCACCCTGCGGGCCAATAAGAAAATTACAATGCTTTTGAGAGCCAATAAGAAAATAGATTAGGTAGAGACATGGTGTGGATTCCACATGTACACTTGGCATGATCTGATTGAATGTGCTTGGACACGTGCAATTGAAGTTTTGCAATTGGCCGAAGATGAATGGGTGCCACCTCAGCATTATCATCTTGTTCCTCCTCGATTTAGAGAACCTTATCATGGAAGCTTGAAATTGCACTTGCTCGTACTTGAAGTTTTGATGTCATCTTGATGTCTTGACCTTAATCTTGGAGTTACCACCTTGACTTGAACCTCAAACATCATTTCACTTGTCCTCTTGATGAATGGCTTGCAACTTGGTGGTGCTTTAAGTCTTCATTTTTCCCTTGGTGTTGAATTCATGCTTGCACTTGATCTACTTAGCCCCTTGCTAGCTCCATTTTAACTTCAACTCAAATCTTGCCTTCCACACTCAGCCACCATTTCACCTTGCAAAACAACAACAATCTATTTAACATTTGAACTTCATATTCATCTCATGTCACAAGGGTTACATTTGAACTTCATATTCATCTCAAGTCACAAGGGTTAGTACCAAGAAATCACATGTCTCGATGAAGATAATCTTTTATGAGCATTGCTGCTAAGAACATTTCACGAATTCAAAATGCAAGACTTTATCCTTTACAACCTGATTGCATCTAATCGAGATCAAGACAACCCTACCATCTACTTAATCAAATTTGAACACTTCATTTGAAATACATTCACGACCCTTTGTCATCATCTATTTTCTAAATACAATGAAATTATGGTTTAACATGCCCATATTTGAAATAATTTCAAATTTTCAAGGCCTGATTCATTTTAAGAATCGTGCCTACCTGATTGAATCTGGTTCCATTGGGAGTTTTGAGTTTTCCACAATCAAATGGATTATAATTTCAGTTCTTGTTCAAATCAGATTTCAACTTAAGTCATCATTTCCTTGAAAACAAGTCAAACTCATCATGTTCTTACCTGATTTGACTTTGATTTTCCTCAACAAGTATGTGATCAAGGTGAAAGATTTGGGCATGGAGCCCCACGGGAGGTTGGAATCCGACCTCGCCTTGGGCTCTGGAACCCCAAGAGAGGTCAGATTCTGATCATCTCATGGGCTCAAGCCCAAGGTAAGGTGCTCACCCCTAACTTAACCATTATTAGTTAGATCTCTTTCATGTTTTCAAAGTTGATTTTGCACTCCAAATTATTCTTTTCTATACTTCCTCTTTCATACTTTAATCATCCCAACTTACCATCGACATGCTACTTGCAATTTTGACTTCATTTCTTGATCTCATCTTCATCCAAAACTCTGATTTTCAGTGACTTGCACCAATCCTTCATCTTGTCATCATGTCATTGTCCACCTTTCATCAATTTGTCAAATGGCAAAGTGCACAAGCAAACATGGTTTCATTACAACTCATGATCACAAAGTCCCAGAGTAGGTTGGAATCCAACCTGGTCTTGGGCTCCAGAGTCCTAAGAGAGGTCAGATTTCAACCATCTCTTGGGCTCCACCAAATGTGAAGAACCCAATCTGTCTCTTCCGAAAAAATTCAAAACAACTTTCGAACAATTGCAAATAAATCTTGAACATGCAATTATTAAAATATTCCTCAATTCTAAAATATCAAATTTCACTTGGAATTTTATTACTTGGCATATCATAAATTAATGAAAATCTGCACCATAATAAATAGCATGATATTTTAATTCCAAATAAACGATGGGCACCTGAAATTGTAATTCGTCACCAAATGAAGCGTCTGCTATTAAATAAATATCGCCACCTTACAGACAATTACTCCTGCTGTAGCGTCTGATTAATGTCAGAAAGTGTCTCCTCCCTGCTAGATGCGTGGACCCCGACCACTTTGGCATGATTAGGAGGGATGCGGATAGCCTAGGAAAGTTACGACGCGGGCCCAAAGGAAAAGAGTTAAATTATAACGCCTTAACTGCGATACCTAGGACCCGCGTGTCAACTGGTCTGGATATTGCAGCACATAAAACATCCACCCCTGTCACGTTTTGTCCATATCGCAACACATAAACATCCACACCTGTCACGTTTTGTCCTTATTATGCCACTCCACAGTTTGGACGATAAAGACCAGCCGCCAAGTATTAAACCAAAACAATTACTTTGTCATTTTTCTCCAGATTTCGATCAGCACCTCAAATTTAATAACTAAGCCAATTACTTCATTTGATTTACATCAGCATCGAATGATAGTCATAAAAAACATGTAGAATTCACCACCCAGAGACGGCTCAAACTACCAGACGAGGAATCAGTCCTCGAAACCCTAGCCAGGTTTGTCTTTTTCCCAAATGCCAAGAAAATAATATAATTGTCTGAGATGGTGAAGTCCCTTTTTGAAACAAATATATATGCTTTTAGAAAAGCACTTATTTTAAAATTTCACTTCCTTGGCTTTTTTAATAAAAACTCCACTTTATAACATAAAGTTATAAAGTCATAAGTTATTAAATTAAATTAAAAATAATTTAATTTAATTTAATAACAAATTTAAAATATTAGCCACAGAATTGTCTGACTCCAATCAACCAATTCTGACAACACCAGGCCCAACTGCCCAAACAGGAATAGGAACTGCCCTGCCAGAAATAGCCACTACTAAAAATAGACTCGCCAGAAATAGAAAATCCATCCCAGAAACTCCCAGAGACCCTCAAAACACACTGTCAGCTCATGAGGGTCACATTGATGAACTGACTTAGCTCGACTACAAAGACCTGCTAAATCGGGGACATTACACCAAGAGACAAGATTTGCCCAAGTTGCTAATGCTTTGTTTAACTTCATCATCACCCCACCATTTTGACTTGTAATTCAATACTTCAACGCATGATGTGAGGCATGGAGCCCCACAGAAGGTTGAATTTTGACCTCTTGTGATTTTGAGCCCCAAGAGAGGTCGGGCTTCGACCTGCTCTTGGGCTCACTCCAAGGGTTAAATTTTTTCTAAGTGTTAACTTGTTGCTTGGGGAGAAAAATATTATATATAAAATATAATATTTAAGTATAAGTGATTATGTTTTATATAAATGTTGTCAGGATGTTTGAGAGTGGTTTTAGGTCTCTAAGAGTTATAATGGAGATTCTAGATTTTGGGAGATCCTAAAAAATTTTAGACAGCCAAATTTCAGTAATCAACACGCTTCCATCAGTGTTTCCCATGGCTTTTCTTGACTTCCCAAGATAAATTTGATACTATAACAAGGATTTTCCAAGGATTCTAATTCATTTCATCACAAATCTCTTGACTTCAATTCCACATCCTTGACTAGCTTGGCCTAACTCTCACTCATATCGTTGATTGACTTGACTCCCTAACAAGCCAAGGTTGCTCAAACTCATCTCTTAGAGTCGGAGACTTGAAAATTGTCATTGAACTAGGACTACCTGGGACAAGTACCTCACTACCAAGAAAAAAGAGGGGGTCCCCATTTACAATGGTGTGATGGTGTGAAAACCTCACAACACTAACCTACCGAAACTAAAACTAATTTGAATTTAAAAATTAGACTACTCTAAATTTGAAACTTGCATCTCAGAGCTCTGAGATGATTATCTTAATTTTGAACAAATATATTCTATTCTAAAGTACCATAGAAGCAGAAATCTTCAAAAAATTCTGATTATACCCAATTAATCCTAAATCCTAGAGCCAACCAATTTTTCCCTAATAAAATCCTGATTCATGAAACTGATTTTTCCCGTGAAAAAATCTTGATTCATGAAAAAATTGCTGACCAATTGTTGGCTCGATTTTCAATGACCTTTTTGCATTTAAAGTGCATTAAAATCAAATTAAATTCCCTATAAATGGCAAGAAAACATAAAAAATATTGCAAAAACCTATGGAACCATACAAAAAATTCACGAAATTGAGGAAACACTCAGAAGTAAGGTCGATTCCAAGATGGAAGCGAAGTCAATGTGGAAGCAACGTGGAAAAAATTTATAATTTTGTCCCTTTAGTTTTCTTTCCAACCTTTAGAAAACCTTGAACTGAGGAGTGGGAGGAGTAATAACAATCATCAACAAAATTTGAAAGGGCCTCAATCATCCTAAATTGTGGGGGACATGTGAGATAGTGTCGAAGTAGCTAATAAATCGCGGTTTCAATATGACCCAAGCTCTTTACAAGCCTTGCCCCATGGACTATGACGAGATCAAATATATAATTAATATTATACATGAATTTTAAAATTCTAGCTATTATGCAATATTATAGATGACCCTTTAACGGGGAAGCAATGAACCCCTATAGTTTATAATTAATATTATAAAGTAGTTTCAAAATTTTAATTATTATTGACTATATAACATAAGAACTTAGGAATGAACCTAAGAAAAATATTCAAAATCACGAATGAACTCTTTTTGCTAGCAAGATCATCCTCAAGAACCCAGCTTGATAATCCTTTTTCTCCTCTCCAACTTTGAGTACTCCTTTTGATGGTAGGAAGACAAGGAAACCAACTAAGACTAAGGGACAATAAAATTGAAAATCATGTTGTTGTACTGGTAAGTTGTGGAGCTTTGATCCTGTCAAGTAATGGCTTATAAAGCCTGTGGATTGTCAATGATGCGTATTGTAGGGAAACCCATGCAAATGGTTTCAATTTTAATGACTCTCAATCAACCGCTTAGGCATGTTGTTTACATCATTTACACCCATGCGACATTGATGACTTAACTCAAACTATGCCTCAACTGAACCTATGAGGAACCAAATCTAGCTCATCTCATTTACTTTACCATGCAACACCCAAGACTACAACAATGCAACACCACAACATAGCAACATAGCATCACGCAAAAATAACACAACTCGTGGATCCTCCAACATTGGAGTTGTCCCCATGAACTGTGTAAGGAACTTGAAGCCTACACAAGAGTTTGTTCTCATGAAAACCGCCTACGTACCTGCAACTGATGTGGATCAAAGTCAACATGTAGTTCTACCATTGGCTCGCTCTACCTCCGGTTTGCCATGCACTCAAGAACCTTGCGCAGGAGTTCCATCTCAATGTGTGCATTAAAGCCAACACTTGAGTTCAACCAAGAACCTAGATAAGATCTCTCCTGAAAAGTTTCATTCCTTCTTTTCTGAGATCAAGTCACTTTACATGCAACAAGGAACATGATAATCATTCCATAATAACCGACTTATAGTTCATGATTAGTTTTGACGGGACCAACAAAGCATCAAGCTACACCTCGAAACATTGAGTTTCTCACCTAACTTCATCGTGGCATCCGACATACCTACTTGTGTTCTGCTCCTAAGAACACTTCATTGAATTGCATTTGCACTAAGCGGCTTTTCACCCTCGAGCTCACCTCAGATTGCATATGCAAGAACCCTTGCATTGCGATCCTTCAGATCTTGGTAACCCGAGACATCATTCTTTAGCCTAGCTCTCAAGAAGTACTCAGCTCATTCTTGGGACAAGATGTTCTTGGCTCCAAGAACCCAATGCAAGACTTCCACCAATGATAAGGATCCTTGGCCTTTGGACTTGCACCGCCTATCTAATGGACTTTGTTAAGAACCAACACATACCATAACTTCAAAGAGTGCTCCGAGCGATATCGTGGGTCAATCTAGACTTGTGGCTTGTCAGATCGCACAGTCAACTCCCACGAGCTCAGTTCGCTGATTTAACCTCGCCTGGCTCAACATCATGGCTTGAAGACTTAGACATCATGATGGGTATGCATTGCGCCATACTCGGATCCAATGCATAAACTCTTGAACCTTACGGCTCTAAGGCAATACTCATGCTCAACTTGGAACTGCTCTTGAATCATTCGTAGACTCGTAATTCTCAATGCAATGTAATCGCAATGTCATCTGTCATATCATGTATCCAACACATCCATGAAGAGTTATTCAATAATAATGCAACTGCATAGATCCTCAAGTCATTTCCACTCAGGACAGAGATAATCCTTGCATCCATCTGGATAGACTCATATCTGAATCCAACTCGTGCCAACCAATAGATTGTGATACATATGCGTTCTCGATCCATTTCGCACTCAGGAACCATTTTCATTAAGCTCAACCCATTTTGCAGGGGTAGGCATTGTATGCTAGTTATATGCTAGCTTGGTTCTAATCATGCTTGCCTCAAAGGTCGCTATAGTCTCCCCCACCTAAATTAGGTGACGCCCCAACACCAACATTATTGAACTTAGACCTAGATAGAGATTCTCTTTGCCAATTCCAACCTCATCACCTTGACTGTGCACAATGCTCTGACTTGCACTCTATCTTTCCAATTAGGAGCCAACATAATGAATCGCTCCCAATTTTATTTTGCAATTAGACTTGCAACTTAAGATTGCATTCTAAGCCTATCTGGCTTAGCTTAGTTCTAGATCCTTTACCAAGTTCCACTTGTGAAGCAATCCTCCCTTCAAGCTCTTTGATCTTTCTTATTGTTCGGACCGAATTTGCACGTAATGTGATCCTAGGACTCATGGGTTGATGGGCCCAATTTCTTGGACTCCATTTTGTACAATGTAATTGAAGAGCTAAACTTAGCTCATGTGGCATCACTCTTTATTTTTGGATACCAATTGATAATACTATAAGGAACCACTTCCCCTATTACCTTGCGTTGTCCAATGCCCCATTTTGAACTCTCTTTGCAAATGACTTGGGATCTTGGATAGCGCCAAGGAATCCACAAGACTTAACTTGGCTCCATTCCTTGAAGCCAATCTTTCCTAGTCTTCCATCAAATGACAACCGAGTAAGTTCCAAACTTGTGCTCCATATTTACCTTCCACTTGCTCATTTCACTGATCCAATCTTGGGCCACTGGTGTGACTTATTTAATAAGAACTTTTATTTAATCTTTCCTGGTTTGCCATCAGATGATGACCGAGGAAGTTCCAGACTTGTGCTCCACATTTACCTTCCACTTGCTCATTTCACTGATCCAATCTTGGGCCAATGGTGTGACTTATTTAATAAGAACTTTTCTGGATAGCTCGGTGACACTCTATTCAGGATGTTTATGGACCTCCTCCATTTTGTGACTTGAGCTCGCAACAAGCTCTTGCTCTTTAAAAGATTTCGCCACCACATTAATCAAGTATGCCGACAGGGATCTTGAAGGGTGCACTTAGGCACACCAATTATGCATTCTGAATTTTGAACTTCTGCACTCCCAATCACTTGAGAATTAAACTTATGGGTCATTCCATTAAAGCTCATGCATTGAGCTAGAGCCTTGCTCTAACTTAACATAGAACCGAATCTGCATTCTCCAATCGGGACAACACATTAGCTTCAGAATTTAAACATACTTTTGCTTATCACGGAGAATGTCCCACCATGTCAAAGGGCTCAAACTTGAACTATTTATCTGACAAGAACCAAGCAACCTTGGGTTCACCAAAGAACCTTTGCGCAATAAGAATTTAACAACAAACAAACTCAAATATTTGCATCCCATACAAAGATTGCAATTGAATACCCTGCACCAAGTTAGAAAGCTTGGTTTGGAGCTCAACAACAAATGTTCGCTCTACTAACCAAAATGACTAGCAGAGATCTTGCACAAAATGGATTGAGCTCATACATGAGCTTGAAAACTTAGTTAGCTTCTTGTCAACATGGGTTCCAATAAAAATTATTTAAACCAAACTTTTACTACAATGAAGGGAATAGAGATCACCAAAACAGACAACAAACTTAGATTTTGATTGTTCCAAAATAAGGGTATCCTCTTCTTATTTTCTTTGGTCCAGGTTCAAAGGTAACATACCAGGTCTTTCTCCACAGAACTAGGTTTTGACTCTTCTCTCAGAGTTAGCTCTTAGTGTTCACCTCGATGGTCCAGGTTGCACCAATTTCTCCAACTTGCAAATTGTGGCTACATAGGGGAAGCTTGAAACTCTAGGTCGAGTTACACTATAAAACAAATGTTTGATTTGATAACCAAATGACTAGTAGAGATCTTGCAAAAAATGGATGGAGCTCATGCACGAGCTCAATGGCTTAATTAGCTTCTTGTCAACATGGATTCCAACAAAATTTATTTAAACCAAACTTTCACTGCAACCAACTAAGGGAATAGAGATCACCAAAACCAACATCACACTTGGATTTTGATTGTTTGATCTGCTAACCAAAATGCCTAGCAAAGATCTTGCACAAAATGGATGGAGTTCATGCACGAGCTCAATGGCCTAGTTAGCTTCTTGTCAACATGGGCTCCAACCAAATTTATTTAAACCAAACTTTCACTGCAACCAACTAAGGGAATAGAGATCACCAAAACAGACAACACACTTAGATTTCGATTGTTCCAGAATAAGGGTATCCTCTTCTTATTTTCTTTGGTCTAGGTTCAAAGGTAACATCCCAAGTCTTGTTCCACAGAAATGGGTTTTGACTCTTCTCCCAGAGTTAGCTCTTAGTGTTCACCTCACTGGTCCAAATTGCACCGAGTTCTGCAACTTGTAAAGTGTGGCTACATAGGGGAAGCTCAACACTCCAGGTCGAGTTGTATTATAAAACTCATGCATCACAATTACAATGTTCAAGGGACATGTACCTTCATAAATTTAGCACAAACTCACATCAAAGCAAGATTGAGCACCCTAGGTGCACTTTTTTGAAATCACGACTAAGAAATGGGCTAGATAAGTTCTTCCAACAAGAACCACAAAATACCTAAGTTGTTGATTCGGGTGCGTGGATGCGTGAATTTTTTTTGGGGGAGATGTGTATGAGTTTGGATGCGTGTATATATATATATATATATGCAAAGAAATGCAAGAAATATACAAAAATAAATCATTTGATACTATGATAATTCACCATTGATCAAGATTCAAGATATTTCAACTTAAAACTTCACAGACACAAATATTCAAATTGAAATAAGTTCAATAACTAATTAATCATATTCAAGATTCCAATGCAATTTGAACTACAAAATCAAAACTTAGTTCATGATTCAATGTTCATCAATCAAAAGTCAAGACTCAAGATTTACTAATCAAATTCAGAATCATAAGGATTCTCAAGAAAATCCGCATTCTCATCATCTCCAACTGCTGCAAGTTCAAGATCATTTGAACCAAAAATGGTTCCACTTGCGCTAGATGCACCATGTGTCATGTTGGTATCATCACCATCATCTGTGATTGTAAGTAGATCCTGAAATGTTGCATCCAAGTTTGCACACTCAGGGGCTACATCCCAAAGCTTGGTTGATCCTTCCTTGTATTGATCATTCTCACGTGACAAAAGACACAAGTTGGTATCAATGTAAACCAATTCCTCAGCTTTCTTTGAGCCCATCCGATTGTGCTTCATTGAATGGATATAGGAGTATGTACTCCAATTCCGTTCAGCAGCAGAAGAACTTGCAACCTGGATAGTGTTCACAAAATTAAACATACAAATGAGAAGCAAATTAAAGAATGTTAAACACTAAATTGTAGAATACAAGTGGTAAACAAAAAACAAAAAAAAACTTACTTGTGAGAGGATCTTAATTGCAAGAGGTTGTAGATTATTTTATGGTTGACCATACATGTAAAACCATGTGATAGGTCCCATCACCATGTTATTTTGGTCCTTTAATGGAATAAGTCTTGTTCCCGAAGCAAATAAGCGAAATTCTAGCCTCAAATTTTCTTGCATTTCTTCATCTTGGAAGAGTCTTACAAAAGATTTGTAGCACCCATTAGCAACTTCTTCATCCGCATATGGTGCAATTATATTTGGTAGAGGAAGTACTTCATTGATATAGTACCTTGGAGATAAGGCATATGCAAGGAGGTGCAATGGGGTAGTCATTTTCTCCCAACGATGATGAATGATTGCTTCCATCTGATTGCATAAGGCTTCACATTTTGTGGGGTCATTCTCATGTGTTTGTATGGAACATTTTACCTTCTCAACCATGGTGTCCATGCCATAATACACATCCCCCAAGAAAGATGAATCTCTATTAGCAAAGCAGAGCATAGTCATGGTAGGCTCGGTGAAATCTAATACAAATTGCACACGAGCCCACCAATTGTCATCCAAGACCAAAACCTTGACCTTTTGGGCTCTCTCTAAATTTGAAGCCTTCCATATACCCCATTGGTTAGAAATAACCATTTGGCTCAATGCCTCTTTCACCTTGACAAGTCGTCTCATAACAATAGTATGAGATGCAAATCGGGTCTTAGCAACCTAAGCAAATTAACAATATGTCAATAAATATTAAGCAAAGACATTTATATATAATTTGATAATTGAACATGAACATAAAATTTATTCAAATTAAATAAATAAATGAAATTTACTAATTACAATTTACCTTTAGCAACTCCAATATGGAGAATGACCTAAATATGGATTGTGACATGTGGTGGTTCATCACAAACATTTGTATCTCCTCCCCTTCTTGGTATATTTGGCTTCGCCCAATCTATTTGAGTGCCAATTTGTTGCATGATCAAGTTGAGGGAGCATACAGTGCATGGTGTCCAAAAAATATGGTCATACTGACCTTCAACCAAAGCACCTGCACCCCTACAATTTTTTCCATTGTTTGTAACCACCTGGACCACATTCTCACTACCCACCATCTCTATGGCCTCAATGAGAATTCTAGAAATGAACTATGAATCCTTCACCTCCCCTTCATAATCAACTGCCTTCAAAAACATTGCCCCTTTGGGGGACATTTCAATCACATTAATCAATGGCCGGTTTCTTGAATCTTTCCATCCATCATACACAATAGATATACCCGAAGTTTTCCAAGAAGCTCTAATTGATTAAAGAGCTTTGTTTACAGAAGTCCTCTCTTTTTGCAATAGAGTGGTACACACCTTTTCATACCCGGGACTTGTGTAATCAGCAGGTGCTTCCTTCTAATATGGTGATCTTACCAAGTTGAAAGGAAGACCATTGGCATAGAGATGGCTTAATCAGCAAGCTCTTGTTTGCGGGCGGTAATTTCTACTTCTTCCTCTTTCTCCAACGGTACAGGTACTTGCAAGAATGGATGTTTGGAGGATTGAATTGGTTTAGTGGGTAATTGCATTTTATTCTTTCCGGATGAAGGTTGATAAAAACTTTTTTTGATCTTCTAACCAATTTATCAGCAGCCTCTTTTTTTTTGATAGGATGCTATTTGTGCATCTTACATCCCTTTCCCATCTATGCCTTTGCACATAGCCATTCCTTTACTAGCAGGGCCCATAAAATGAAGTTTGACCCAGGAATATGAGCTATTGAATGGTTTGCCTTTGTTACTTTCCCAAAATTTACACTTCCAAAGACATGAGCCACCTCCTGAAACCTATTGCATTCTCGTGGTATGTCTCCATAAAGGAGATCCTATATCAATTTTGAAAGTATCGACTCCTTCCCCTGCCACTGAACTTTGACTATCGGTGGTGGCCATTCTTGCACAATACAATGTAATTTCTTCCTTTGCTATAATAAGATATTAAGAAATTAAATAAATTTAAATTAGAAAAAAACTTTGAACATCAAGCAAACAAGTGCAAAACAATGATACAAAAATACTAAAATAGATAGCTAAACTTGTTTCTTTACTTCTTTTAAAAAAAAAAATTTAAAACTTGAAAATTTTCTTCCCAAACTTGAAAAACATCATCAAAATCTCAAAAAAATCCATTAAAGGACTCAAGAATGGGATCAAATGCTTACCTTAGATGCTCAAAACTCCTTTGTGGAAGCTATCTCTTGCCCTACGAACGATCCTTTTCGAAAAAAATCACTTTGCCTTCAAAATGTCAAAATGGAGACCAAATGAGAAGAGAGTCTAGCAACAAACAAAATGAGATGAAGAATGGTTGAATGACCTCTTTTAGGGTCATTTTAGGGTTTAGGAGCAAAAAATAGAATAAAAAAATCTTATTTGCACATGTTAATATATTCCTTAAGTGGCAAAAAATAGTAAAAAATAATGTTTCCTGAGCATGGGCCTGCGAATGCACCCGGGTGCCCTGTGAATGCCTGTTGGAAGCTCATCCCAGAAATCTGAATGCATGTGAATGCCTCTGGGAGGCATACCCACGCATCCGGATGCTTGGGATGAGCTTCTGGAAGGCACCCACAGTGCATTTGCCTCCGCATCCGCATCCGCATTTACATCAGCCCTCAACTTGGACGCATCAATATCTTAGTAGAATAGCAATTAAGCAACAAAACTGAATCTAATAAAGTAAAGGCACTCCCATTTATCAGCTTCAATCCTCTAGTCCATTTGAGAACTGAAAGAACTTATCACCGCACTTCAAGCTCTGGTTGTGGAGCAGCAGAGATTGCACTCAAAGTTTCCAAATTTTCTTTGTGCATAGTAACTTGTTGTGATTGAAATCAACACCTAAGAATTAGAGCTGGAGAGGACCCAAAAAGGGTGAACTCAGACTGCTATATATTTAATCACCAAGGATAGAACTCTGGATGATACACTCCATGTGGAGGCCCAGGAACACCTTGGCTCTTATTCGCAATCAAGAACACTTTGGCACCAACACTTACGACTCGATAGCTCTTGATGAAGAACTCAAGTGGTATACAAAGGAACACTGCATTATTGAGGTTCATCCTGGCTTTAGCTTTCGCTAAGGACCAAGTGAACCGTTCACCTTGTGATACTCTTTGCAACTCGCTTTCTCTTATTGGACTAACTTTTGGGGCCTGACTGATTCTTTTCTCGGATACCAACTGTTACGAGGTCAGATTTTACACCATTTACACACATGCGACACTGACAAGTTAACTCAAACTACACCTCCCAATAGAACTCAATTGGACCTATGAGGAACCAAATCTAGCTCATATCGTTTCCTTTACCACGCAACACCCAAGATTACAACAATGCAACACGACAACATAGCAACATAACAACATGCACAAATAACATAACTCATGGATAGAACTCTGGATGATACACTCCATGTGGAGGCCCAGGAACACCTTGGCTCTTATTCGCAATCAAGAATACTTTGGCACCAACACTTACGACTTGATAGCTCTTGATGAAGAACTCAAGTGGTATACAAAGGAACACTGCATTATTGAGGTTGGTCCTGGATTTAGCTTTTGCTAAGGACCAAGTTAACCATTCACCTTGTGATATTCTTTGCAACTCGCTTTCGCTTATTGGACTAGCTTCTGGGGCCTGACTGATTCTTTTCTCGGATACCAATTGTTACAAGGTTGGAGTTTACACCATTTACACACATGCGGCACTGACAAGTTAACTCGGACTACGCCTCCCAATAGAACTCAATTAGACCTATGAGGAACCAAATCTAGCTCATATCATTTCCTTTACCATGCAACACCCAAGATTACAGCAATGCAACATGACAACATAGCAACATAACAACATGCACAAATAACATAACTCGTGGATCCTCCAACATTGGAGGAATCCCCATGAACCATGCAAGGGACTTGAAGCCTACACAAGAGTCCACTCTCATGAAAATTGCCTATGTACTTGCAACCAGATAAAATTCAACATGTAGTTCTACCATTGGCTCGCCCTAGCTCCGATTTGCCATGCGCTCAAGAACCCTGTGTAGGAGCTCCATCTCAATGGGTGCATTAAAGCCTGCACTTGAGTTCAACTAAGAACCCAAATAAGATCTCTCCTGACAAGTTCCATTCCTTCCTTTCCTAGATCAAGTCAAATTCCATGCAACAAGGGACTCATTCACCATTCCATTATAACCGACTCACACTTCTTTATTAGTTCCGACGGGACCAGCATAGCATCAAGCTACACCTCAGAACATTGAGTCACTCACTCGACTTCATCAAGCATCCAACATGCCTACTTGTGTTATGCTCCTGAGAAAACTTCATTGAATCACATTCGCACTGAGCGGCTCATCACCCTCAAGTTCGCCTCGGATTGCATATGCAAAAATCCTTGCATTGCAATCCTTCAAATCTTGGTAACCCGAGACATCATTCTTGTGCCCAACTCTCAAGAAGTACTTGACTCATTCTTGGCTTCGTCAATGCAGAGGTTACTTAGATCAAGCAAAGGCAACAAAAGATCTCTGCAAGGATCCAAGAACCCAATGCAAGACTTCTGCCAATGATAAGGATCCTCGGCCTGTAGACTTGCACTAGCGATCTAATGGACTCCGTCAAGAACCAATGCATACCATAACTTCAAAGAATGCTCCTAGTGATACCATGGGTCAATTCAGACTTGTAGCTCGTTGGATCACACAGCCAGTTCCAATGAGCTTGGCTCCCCGATTAACCTCACCTAGCTCGACATCATGGCCTAAAGACTTAGACATCATGATGAGTATGCATTGTGCAATACTTAGACCGGATTCATAGACCCTTGAACCTTGCAGCTCTAAGGCAGTGCTCATGCTCAACTCAGAACTGCTCTTGAATCATTCCCAAACTCATAATTCTCAATGCAATGTAATCCCAATGACATCTACCATATCATGTATCTAACACATCCATGAAGAGGGATTCAATAACAATGCAACCACATAGATCCTCAAGTCGTTTCCACTCAGGACAGAGACAATCCTTGCATCCATCCAAATAGACTTAGATCTGAATCCAACTCGTGCCAACCAACGGATTGTGATACATATGGGTTCTCGAACCATTGTGCGCTTAGGAACTATTTTCTTTAAGCTCAACTAATTTTCCAAGGGTAGACATTGTATGCTAGTTCTATCCAACTCTATTCTAGTCATGCTTGCTTCAAAGGAATAACACGAACCAAAAATACAAGAACCAATAATCAAGAACTCAAATGAAGAACACAATGCATGCAACACAATAGATTGGGAAAAACATAATCCTTTACCATTCAAGATGTCGATCATAACAAAAAGCCACTACGCCAGACTACAAGTTGGATAACACCGATAATGTATGTGCTATGCTACAAAGAAAACTAAGCAACAATGTCCCTTCAAAGGTACCAAGATCCAGCCAAGAACCCAATAACTGATCTAGAAACCTATTATTCTTCAAATCCCTTACAATGCAATGAGCTCATTCCCAAAGCTCTTCCCATCTAAACAATTCTCGCGTACACAAACTTAACAACATTTGCTCTACACAATGCTTGCTCTGCTCGCTCTTGCTAACTTTGTAGTGAAATACAATGAGAGATGTCTATTTATCAAAGCCACCATGTAAGATCTGGATCTTGCTATTAATCCGAGTGACTCGAATGCAATGCAACCCAGTGATCCCGACCTCAGTGCAAGAGCCAATAGGAAGTCGAGCTACCCGCGAAGAACTCCTGACAATAACATTATGGTACTTGGAAAATTAGGCACCACATGATCCCAGCGGATCGATCCGAACTGATACACTCGCATTGAAACCATTTGATTACAATCCTTGAAAGACTTGGGCCATTGCACACCCAAGTGCACATCTTTATCAAGATCAACAAATGAAAGTGGTCCTTATGTATGTTGGAGCAATTTCAGTCTATGTAGGGGTACTTATGTCTATATATGAGAGATGTCTATTTATCAAATCCAAGTGACTCCAATGCAATGCAACCCAATGATCTTGACCTCAGTACGAGAGCCAATAGGAAGCCGAGCTACTCGCAAAGAACTCTCGATAATAACATTACGATACTTGGAACAATAGGCACCACATGATCCCAGTGGATCGATCCAACTGATATGCTCACATTGAAACCGTCTGATTACAATCCATGCAAGACTTGGGCCATTGCACACCCAAGTGCACATCTTTATCAAGCTCAACAGATGCAAGTGGTACTTATGTATGTTGGAGCAATTTCAGTCTATGCAGGGGTACTTATGTACATTGCTCCCAAATCGACATCAATGATCACTACACTCTCCCATCACTCAAATCAAGGGATGCCCTTGACCCCAGTGCAGGGGTACTTATGTACATTGCTCCCAAATCGACATCAATGTTCACTACACTCTCCTGCCACTCAAATCAAGGGATGCCCTTGACCCCGGTGCAACTCCCCCATTCATAGAAACTGCACAGGAGAACCCATCCAATGACTAACTATGACGAGTTGAGCCCTCGTTGAGGAACTTCAGCACTCATTCTTCATCTCTCCACAGGACTTTAGAGCGCTCCCATGTCACATGCCTTTGATCGAATCCTCCCCAGACCACCAAGAACTCTCGGTATGCCTTCCTACCTATACCTCTTGTTCTCATTCCCAACACTTTCTCAACATGGAGATTCAAATTGTCCAGCACATTCGCAGTACCCTGAGTAGGAACATTCCAACTTAGATATTCAAGATCTGCACTATGCGGCCTTAACTATGATACATGAAATACTGGGTGAACTTTTAGGTATAGAGGCCGATTCAATTTGTATGAGGCATTGCCAACCTTCTACACTACCTCAAATGGGTCGTCCCAACGATGAACCAATGAACTGGGCATCCCTCTTGGAACCTTGAACTGGTTCGGATTCATATGCAATAATACCTTATCACCAATTTTGAACTCCATATTGCGACGCCTTTCATCTACAAACTTTTTCATTATATCACCAGCCTTTGTCAAATGGTATCAAGCTAAGTCGACCCTCTCATTCCATTTATGCAAGACTTCAACCACACTAGAGTCACTACCTTTATACCCACTCAATATTGTATGAGGAGTCAAGGGTTGTTGCCCTATTTCCAACTCAAAAGGTGAGTACAGGCTCGAATCACTCTTTTGTAAGTTTTAACTGAACCGCACCGCATCCAGTAAGTTTGGCCAATTAGATTGGTCCCCATACATTAAATGCCTTAGGTAATCCTCCAGTATAGCGTTCATGCAATTTTTTTGCCCATCTGTTTGAGGATGGTAACTTGTAAGCGGGGATCCCTGTCGAAAATGATGATCAATGGAACACCCCAAAACTTTACTACATTACTGAAGAAATACTTGGCTGCAAGCTCAACAAGACATGGATGTTTGCATGGCACAAACATTCCACACTTGCTGAATCTATCAACAACCACCATAATGTTTTCAAACCCTTCAACAATAGGTAACTGAGTGATAAAATCCATGGAAACACTTGCCCAGGGACGCACTGGTACAGGCAAGGGCTGTAATAGTCCTCCTAGTAACTGCAACACTATCTTGTTTTGTTGGCAGATCAAACATGTCTTCACATACAATTCCACATCTTGGCACATCTTGGGCCAATATAGGCCTCTTTCTAGAAGGGCAAGAGTCCTCTTCTGTCTTGGGTAACCAGCCCAAACAGAATCAGGACACTCTTGCACTATTTCCTTTCTTATTTCTTTCCACTTAAACACATACACCCTTGTATCCACAAAGTAGAGCAGTCCATCCATCATGGTAAATTGTCTTTTCCTCTCCCAGCCTGGACTTAAAATACAATTTGGTAAGCTTGTGAGTTGGCCTCAAGACACTCTTTGATCCATTTCACCACATGCTTTGCAAGCTCTATTTGACTTACCCTAGCCTCTGCTTGTTCCAACAATGCACCCAACTGTGCTTTACGACTTAATGCAATAGCAACCACATTGGGGTGGCCAAGATTATAAATGAGTTCAAAATCAAACTCATCTATGAACTCCTGTATCCTATCTTGCTTTGGGATCAATGTGGCCTATGTCTTGAAGTAAGTAGAGCTTATGTTGTCATTTCTTACAACAAATGGTACCCCGAGTAGATAGTGTCGCCAAGTTCTCAGGCAATAGAATATGGCAGTCATTTCCTTCCCATGGGCAGGATAGTTGCACTCGCAGTCGTTCATCTTTCTTGATTCGAATGGAACATGATGACCTCCCTGCATCAAGACTCCACCAATGACAAAGTTTGAGGCATCGGTCTACAACTCAAAAGATTCCCCATACGTTGGAAGTGACAAGACTAGCTCATCTATCAGTCTTTGCTTGAGTAACTCGAATGCATCTTGTTTAGCTCCCCATTTCCATCTACCATCTTTCTTTAAGAGATTTGTGAGGGGAGATGCGATTCTTGAATACCCAGAGACATAAATTTTGTAATAGCTCGCCAGTCCAAGGAATTGGTGAACCTTGTGCACGTTCCTTAATGTTTCCCAATCTTTGATTGCCTATAGCTTCTCCGGCTCAGGTCTAATCTTTCCATGACCCACAATGTGATAAAGAAATCCAATCTCTTGCTGCGCAAAGGAGAACTTCTCTCTTTTTATATAGAGTTGATTAGCTCTCAAAATGTTGAACACCTCTGCCTGGTGTTCTTGATGTTCCTGCAATGATCTTCTATATACAAGTATGTCGTCTAGATACACCACTATGCATTTATCCAACAGTAAACAAAATATATTATTCATAAGTGTATTGAATGTAGTAGGGGCGTTGGTCAAGCCGAATGGCATGACTAAGAACTCAAAAGATCTATACCTTGTAGTGATCGCAGTCTTGGGTTCATCTTCATGAGCAATGCGGATTTGATAATAAACTTGTCACAAATCTAACTTGGTGAAATATCTTGCCTCTACTGGACGATCAAAAGCCAAGGTTGCAAAACTCGCACTCGGCAAAATTTCGCTAAGGCCTGAAAAAAAATTGGGAAAAAATTGGCATGTTTTTGAAAAAACTCGGGAACTTAAAAAACAACTTAATTTTAATTAGAAATGCATTTTTTTGCAAAATTCAATGAGAAGATGCATCGAATGAGTTAATTGATGAGAACACAAAAGAAACAAGTTGAGTTTAGATATATATAAACGCAAAGTGGGTACAAAATCACATTCTCATGCGAAATGTTGATGGCTATGTTGTCCTCAATTTTGAGATCACAAAATCGTGGCAACCCTACGGAATTTTCTTATCAATTCGTAGTAGTATCCTCTATGATTTGAATGTCTTGAATGGAGTGTTAATAGAGATGATTCATCATCCCTGAAAAGTCCTTTGTAAACACACATTTCATGCATTCTTAAGTCCTTTTCTTTTTTTTTCTCTTTCTTATTTGACGTTTAGTCTCCGCTTTTCCCTTGAGTCGATAGCCCTTTGAAATACGCTCGTTTCGAGCTAACTTAGACATCAAATGGAGTAGTACAACTCAAGTTATGATGTAAAAGGTGGGGTTTTTCAAGCCGACTGCATATTCTTTAAAAATCCTTAAAATGTGTGGTTTTTGAAGTCAATTACATGATTTTGAATTATATTTAATATATTAAATGGATTTTATAGTCCATTTTCAAATTTCAGCTCATTCCGAGTTGATTCGACTATAGTTTTTAATATTTCATTGAAATTAGCTAAAATAGTCTGATTTCATTTAAATACTATAGTTATATATTAAATTAAATCAGAATTCAAAGCTTAATTATTAAAAGGTGTGGTTTTTACTTCTCATTGCATGTCATCCTTATGCAAAACATATTTAAAAACTCACTCCTTTGTCTTTCTCCATGTTAAATACGTTGTTTTTGACCTTCAACTACATACCTATTCTAAGTGTCATCATATGTGCAGTTGAATCTTTAAATAACGTATTTAATCCTTCTTCACATATAAACATTCATAAAGTGCGTTTTCACTTTTTCATTTCTTTTAGTCCTCCATGATGTCAAATTTAGGAACCATTGCATATACTTTTAGTTATGTAAATGCTTTCAAAAATAACGTTTTTAAATAGTCTCCAAGGGGTGTCATTTTTGGAAGGCAAAACATATGTTTTTTATAACATCTGCAAATGCACTTCCCAAACAGCATTTTTAAAGTCCTTCCCATAGCGTCGATTTGGAGAAGGATTACATGTGTTAAAAGTGCATGTGTTTTATAACTTTTCTTTACTTCCCCAAGGGCGTCGATTTTACTTCCCATTTGTTGTCTGACTTTCAGTCACCCCTTTTTGGCATTATGATCATGTCAAGTCAGTCTGTTCGGTCTGAGTCTAGGTCTAAGTCTTTTATAGGTAGGAAATCTTTGCCAGGCTTCTCTTCCATTGCCTTTTTGTTCTAAGCCGGGTGGAATGTTTTCAAGGTCTCATTAATTGGGTAGGTTGTAGCACCCGATCTGGCAAAGATTATGATCTTTCAATTGATGATCTTTTCAGCAGATGGAATGATGTTTGGGAGTCATAAGTTTCAGACATTCAAAAGACTAAGAGAGATTCTTCATGTAATGGAATCAGCATTGAATCATTTAGGTTTCTACTTCATATCACCGTGTGAACGATCCATTTGTGGTAGAGAAATAAAGTTTGCAGTTGAATATATCGAGCTAGGTGCAGATCGAAGACTGATATGGATCGATCCTACAGGTCTCAACGATTCTAATGCAACAAACAGCAAGCAATTTGGTTAAGAGATGAGTGAGAACAAGCTCGGCGGGATTTCAGAAATCACCTTCTCCGTGGCGGAATTCTACCTTAGTTGGTAATTTTTCGCAAAGAAGATATTTGCCTTGTGCGGGTTTCGCCCTCCTTTGGTAATTTTCCGCAAAGGAGAATTTTATATTGCGCGGGTTTCGCCCCTCTCGGGTGATTTTCCGCAAGCTTAGTCATAACAAGGTGGGCCCGATTTATAAAAAAAGAATATCATGTTGCTGTTTTAAGAGATCAAATAAAGCATGTGCTTTAAGTTAAGTAGCCCGCGCACTTAAGAATGACGTGCAGAAAGATAGGTAAAGGAGAATTTCACACTTTGCGGGTTTCACCCTCCTTTGGTGATTTTCCGCAAAGAAGGATTTTTCACTCTTTGCGGGTTTCGCACCTCCCTCTACATTTTCCGCCGGAGAAGCACTTTTCCAATTCTCCGCAATGGAGAAGTACTTTTCTAATTTTCTGCAATAGTGCTCGTAAATTGGTCCAAGCGGGAAATCCAAAATCAGGTGCGCCGCAGCCATTTGCGCATTCAGTTTACCAAAACCTGCAGTTTCATATCTTGCAGTGCAGAAAAATGATGTTTCGACTCCGTGGCCCAATGGATTCAGCTCGATAATGCTGGCTGAAGATGAAGAGTTTCAGATTCATAATGACTGTTCGAGTTCTCAGACTTGAAAAGTCTTTCTCTTTATATTTTGTCTCTTTGTATTCGAGTAAGAGGAAAGGTCATTGGCTCTGAGAAGCCTGATGCATTGTAAACTCTATAAATGCTGAAAAGATTTCAGTATACAGGGTCAGAAAACTTGTTAATGAAGCAGAAGTGATTCTATTTATAGAGGCTTTGTCTCATGTTTGTTGCGCCATTGTAGTTGTTCATTTGCATTTGAATAGAGAGAACAGTTGTATGTGAAGCTGCAGTTTTCTACTGGATTCTATTTCATGTTAGTGGTTGCAGTGAGAGTGATTCCATTTACTTCTCATGTATAATTCTTCTCCTATTCATTCAGTAATCTAGGTGCATCAGAAT
>MU223818.1:2640909-2660525 GCA_018584345.1 Thuja plicata | reverse complement strand
GAGGGCAGTGATAGATAACATACACTGACCCATTTGTTGGTAAACATCCTTTTGTTCTTTCACCTTGGGTGTATTGAAGAGTCAGAGATTATAAATCTTAAGGAAGGACAAACTGTTAACCAACACCATTGCATATGGCGTTTGGCTGTCCAAGCATATGTAAATACACTTTAAAAAACAACATTTTTAAAGTGTTTTCAAAGGCGTCATTTTTAAAAGGAAACACATACTATCGAATGTGTTGTTAAATTCCTTTACTTCTTCCAATAATGTCGTTTCCAATGGTCATTACATGTGCATTTCAAACATATGTAAATGCTTCTTTGAAAACAACATTTTTAAAGACTTCCTTTGGGCGTCGTTTTTAACAACCATTGCATATGTTTCCCATGCATTTTCAATGCGTTTTTTGACTTCTTCTCCCAAGGCGTCGATTTGGGGAGTCATTACATGTATATTTTGAAGAAGGAAACACATGAAAACAGCCCCAAACAGTCCGCCTTTTCTCAGCGTTAATCTCATGGGAAGAAGATTTGAGCTTTTTTCATCATTCTCTCAGCTTGCAAATTGATTTTGGTAAGTCTTCTTGTTTTTCTATGGATTTATTTCGATGTTTTGGCTGAGGTTTTTTCCCTAGACGCCATTTTTCTTCCTCATTGCATATACAAGGAAATGGTCAAAATGGTTGCTATTTCTTGGCATTTTATCTCTCATTCTTTCCCACTTGGCTGTATATGCATGTTGATTGTCCAAAATTGAAGGAAAGAGACTAGGAATATGATTTATATATACTCTTCATATCCAATCTTTCTTAAATCCAAAAATCTATTGGATTTGTTTCAGATTTGGCTAAATATTTTGAAAGATTTAATCTTGAGGTTTGAGGTAATTTCTTCTTAAGTCTTTTCTTTGTTTTCTCTTCCTAGGTTATTTAATATGCATGTAAAGCTTTCATTTCTGATTTACATGTAATTAAATCTATGTTTCTTCTACTTCTACCTGCTATTCTCAAGGTGCATATGCAAGAACTTCATTTTACTTGCATATGCAATCAGGATTAAAAACCCCGTTCTATGGTGAAAAAGATAAGACAAATCCAATGCAAGTCTATACATGTGCTATTTTCCAAATGTCCACTTGCATAAGTTGCTGTCCCTATCGCTGCCATATGACGTAAAACTCATAATGGTGGTTAATCCAAAGTGACATCCACCCATTCATTTTCCATCTTATCCTTTGATACTTTCATCCGTCCTCATGTGTACTCACCCACAAGAAACTCATTCTTGAGTTCTCTTTGAGCTGAAACTAACCCTTTTTTCAAAGAAAATCAGTCATCCCCATACGCCATTATTAACTCTAATGATGGATCCCTCTTAAGAAGATGTTCTTACTTTGTGGAGTTTTTATGTCACAGCTACTCGGTTTCATAGAGCTGCTATGTCTGAAGGGATTATGCTTGCTCTGGAAAAAGAGAAGAAGAAGATGAAATACCACTATGCTTCATATCATAATTCTACCCCGTCTTTACAAGTTGTTTCTTATTGTGAGGAAGTTAAAGATACCGATAATTCACACATGAACTTTGAAGAATTTCTTCAAAGGGTTGATGTCGTAGTTACTGAAGATATGGTGTCTATCAAACAGAGCAGCATTCACTTGGTTACCACTTTTCCATTGGCTGCCCTTGAGCCAGAGTTTGTGCTTGCATGCGCGAAGAATTTTGATTCATCTTCTAGGACCATCAAAGATCAAGATGGTAAGACTATTATTAGTCTTGATCCAGAGACTATTGATAGAATTTTCCGGGTGCCATTGAATCCTATCGCTGTTGATATCACCAGACAAAGAGCTCTTGACAGGTGGAATGAAGATACCCCTTCATGTGCAAGGTTCATTAATGACAATTGGCTACTGAATAAGAGGCCAAGTATTGCAAGATGGCCGAAGGGAATCCGCCGTAGTGAGTTCAAGGAGGAGATTAGTGATTTTATCACTTTATTCAGCCGCCTTGCAGGGTTAAAGACATCAAACATCTTTGATCCCTAGATGTACAAATACATCTCTCTCATTGTTCATTCCAAGAAAAGAATATTTTGGGGAGAGATGATAAGTGATATTTTATGTGAGCAGCTTTCGCAAGTTGTTAATACTTGCTCTTTTTACATGAATTCATACCTTGTGTACATTGCTGCTTCTCATGGCTCTTTCTCCAGATTGTCCACTAAAGGGGATAGGTCATTGGTTCCTGTTTGGGAACACTTTCCTTAGCTTGTGCTGAAGGCCAGCCACTCTCACTACCGTAGGGTACAAGATGCCTTTTATGGGTATTTTATGTGCTTATTTGACAAGAGTCTTCCTAACAAGCGCATGTCAGACGAGGCGTGGGTTAAGGTAAATGATTATGGATGCCTCTTCTACAATTTCCTAATTATACTTACATGAGAGTGAGTTACTTTAAGGGTGAACCACATACCCTCCCAAGATACCCAACCAATAAGATAATTCTTATGGAGTTGGCTAGGCAGCTCATGGCTGTCCAAGCACATCAAAATACATTGCACAGGCCAGGTGTGGGGATTTATTCACAAAACCCACTAAAGATTGGAGGGTACTCCATAGATACAGTGCCAAAGGCTAAGAACATGGAGTATAAACTTCAAAGGATCACTTTGAAGAGATTCATGGTGAGAAGTCATTTCGACTGGCGAGGGCTCAATGATAAAATCAGGAGGCAGTTTGCACATGTGTATAGACTGGAAGACATATGGATTGATCTTCGCATCGAAGCAGACATATGAAGGATGGATTATTGTCGCTTGTCTATCAAGCAAATTATTGACTTCAATCTTGCAGACATTCCTCAGGGGGTTGAAGATGATGGTGATTTCCTCGATCCTGACTACACTCATAACCATGTTGAAGACTTGCCTATTTTATCTCCTTCTTGGTTAGGAAAAGAGACCGTTTCTATATGGGATCGCTTCCAGTCCATTCTTGCAAATACCAACATCTGGTTAAAAATGAGGGGATTGAAAAGCATCAAGATAAGGTTAGGAAAGGACTTTGATCATGGTGGCCCAATTGGTAAAAGATCTGAGATTAAAGGTAAGGCTAAAGATGGCTCCTCTTCTTCAACGGTTGATCCTATTGTTCCTGTCATTCCTATTCTTCCTAAGCTTACCATCAAGGGAGGCAAAGACACTGGAAGGGTTCTTGAGGTGAAAAGCATAGAACCTGAAAAGGTTCAAGTAGTATCTAGTGATGATGAGATGCCTGATTCACCTAAGGTATCGTCACCTGATGTACTTCTTCCTGTAGATAGTTCAGTTGCTACAGTGGTTCTAGATTCAGCACCAGCATCAGATGACTCTCCCAATTCCCCTTTGGGTACAGCGGCAGATGAATTCACTATAGAGAAGGCCCCTCCTATGGATTCAATTTTGGTGACACCCGCCTTGCCTATCTCATCAGCAGGCCCCATTGTCATTTCTGAGGACTCTTATCATAGTTTTGAGAGTGTATTTGATGCATATTCTATGACTATTCCTTCTATGGTTGTTTCTTCTGTGTCAGCGCTTGATACTATTCATGTGCAATTGGAGCAGTTTATGTCAAAAGTCACTCATAGCAGTCCTCCTCCCATGGAAATTTTAACAGAGGCTCCTCCTCTTATAGCTGCAGTTGCTCAGGATAATCCGGTTACTACTCTAGCCATCACATCATTGGCAACTACTTCTTTTTCTTTACCTCCTTGGCTCAGTACCATAACTCAGAAGAGGAAGAAAGAAGAGATTCCACTGGAGGACTTTGATTTCAAACAAATTTCCAAGCCCAGGGCTCCAAAGAATAAGAAGGCCAAAATAGTGTCAAGAATCATTGTGGAGGATAAAGCCAAGTACGCTGAAATTGCCGAACCTTTGGGAGATGGGCAGCATTCAAATTATAAAATCACAAGGATGGAATTGGGCAAGAAGACACGTTTGGGTTGTCAACAAGATGCTCAAGATGCTGTTGCCCAACTTACACAGAGGAATGATAAGCTATGGGAGAAGAGGAACAAGTTGAAAGAAGAGAATGCACGCCTCCTTGAGGTCATAGATATGATGAATAATTATCAGAATGCTGCTCCTATCTCAGTGTCATGCCCTGAAGGTTATGAGGATTGTCGTAAGAAGGCAAAGGCAGTTAATGACTGGTGTGTACAAGTGGGAACACAAGGTATGCAAGTGATCAAAGACTCACACAAAGTCTTAAGGCATGTGCGATTAACCATCAATGAGATAGGTGAACTTATCTCATCTTTTCATCAATAGCGTCCTAAATGAAGATTTGAATGTTTGGAGAACCATGAAAGATTGTGATCTCAAGAAGTTGTGCCAGTCTGAAGTTATCTCTTCTGTGGACGCATATTTTGAGTCTCTTGATTTAATGGTCAATAAGGAGAGAGTCTTGAATAAATTAGTCACAAATTTGCAAACAGTACTGAACTCATGGAATGAACAAGAAGGTTGGATAATAAAGGAGTTCAGTAAATTGTCTTGTGAAGTTACTACTAAAGATGGTGAGCTGATTGAAGAAGAAATTGTAATGACAAGGTTCTCCGAAATGATTCCTCTTCATTTAGATGCGAAAGATTTCAGCCCCACTGTTCTTGATTGGTTCATGGAATGCATGATGTCCTTGAATCAGCTTCAAAGTCAAGTAACTGGTTATACTAAATCTCATGTTTTGCGCCAGGTTATTGTGGTTGCTTAGCATACAGGTGCACCTGATCCAGTTATGATACATGAGTCTCTTCGCAAGTTCGAGGCTTATGTAAATGCCCCCTGATGCTGCTTTCTAAGTGTTTAGGCACTTTTTCTGTTGTTTTGTAGAATTTTTTGACATATTACATGTAGTACGGGTGATGATTGTAAATACAGGAAAACATATTCCTGTATACAAAAGATGTGTAATCACGTTGCAAGTGCTTTAGGCCTTGTAACATTTTGAATAAGTCAAAATTAGTTAGGGTTAAGTTTTGAATAAGTCAAAGTGGTTAAGGGTTTCCCCTTTTCTCTCCACTTTTCTCTCTTCTATTTTCCTATATAAAGGAGAGAGTTCATTGTAATATTTTCATCTTTTGTTGTGGGCAAGAAAGTTATAGGCAATTCTCTTGTATTCTGAAAACTTTGAGTTTCATTGTGCAAAGTTGAGCATTTGAATAAAGGAACAAGAATTGGAAAACTTTGTTTTGTTGGTTCTGAAAATTAACGAATGTGTTCTTATGTCCCATTGGTTAATCCTTTCTCAAATTAATAGTTATCTTGCATATATCATTTGAGTGTTTTAATCCAAGTTTTTTGAAGACTTTGTGCTTCAAGGAATTGGGGTTACTATAGAAACTAGTGGCTGATATACTCCAAGGACTGAAGACTTTGAGCTTCAGTATTGGACAATAGGTTAGAGTACTTATTTGAGGTGAGGACAGGAGACTTTGAGCTCATTGTATCACTTCATCTTTAGATAAATCAATTGCCGCCTCGTTTGATTGTTCTTAAGTCAATCATCGAGTCATCGATATTACTGTTGCAAGGTGAACTGTATGTGTTACAATTCAGTTCTACTTGAAACCACCTGCGGTAAGAAGGGAGCCTCCCCTATTGCTGAGAGGAGAGAGCAATCTCACATACTGCTGCCTAAAAACACACGTTTTGCAAGTTGTAGTCTTAGTGACTTGCAAAATATTTAGCCAACAGGCTAGAAGCTTAAAAGCAAAATTGTACTAAATAGTTTCTGTAAAACTAGAAGCAAATACATCATTACAAATTAAAATCAAATCTTCCTCTTCCCAGCTCTACTAGCAAATGTGGGAGAGGCACTAGAGGGTCTAGTCCTAGTAGTAGAACTAGAACCCTGCATTGGGCGAGATTGTGCCTCCTCGCTCGGTATCTCTGATGATGCGTGTGGCTCGCCCTCCATCCTGGATGTAGCTCCTCCTAGTGGCAATGACTCCTCATCTGAGTCCTCATCTGACTCCTCAATGTCATCCAATGTGAAACCAAATCCACCCTCCTTCATAGCCCGCCTCTCCAAATCTGTGATGTCATCCTCTACAAACAATGGAGATTGCTCCTATGTCGTCCAATCACTGTAAGGATCTATATCGTCCAAACCAATTGGACTAACTGGTGCTTATTTTTCCTTTCTTATGCGGAACTTAAGATTATATTACACAGACAAGGTCATTGAGGCATTTTTGGGACAACTTGCTTCTCTTCTTTTTGTGGATGGACTCAAATAAGCTCCAATTGCGCTCACAATGGGATGAGCTACAAGGCTGGCATAAGATTTTGAGAGAAAATTTCTTTAGATTTTGGGTATTTCCACCCCAACTTTGCCACCAATCATTTGCAAAATAAAATATTGAGAAGTTAGAAAGCAAAGAGAAGCGAAAACATAATTTATCAAATGAAAAAATTGGAAATGTTTTACCTAGGATTTGAGTGCCTCTTGCTCTCTTTGCCAATTCCCCAGAGAATAAATTACCCCTTGATTCCACATACATTTGTTTTTCGGTCACAACACACTCTCTCTCCGCAACACTGGGTATCATCCTCTGAATGCATAGAGAGAGGCCCTCCATGACCTCTCCATTAGGATTTGAAAAAGAATCATCGTACCTGAATGTTGAAACAAATACAAAGAAAAATTAGGTCTTAGTATACAACGTACAGAAACAAAGTGAAATCAAGTCTTAGAAATCTGAATAAGAATCATCGTACCTGAAACGGGGATTGAGGAAGTACCCTGCTGCATGAATGGGTTGGTGGAGCTGATTGTTCCACCTCTTATCAATAATTTCCCAAATAGGATCATATTTGAGTCTATCCCCCTTGTAGTAATTTTTTATACTCTTTGGCCCCATCCATGGCCTCATAAAGATACCCCATTGGGGTTTGATCCCCATCAACCAAGCGCAAAACTCTAACCAGGGGCTTAGACACCTACAATTGAAATTTGAAAAATACAAATTAGTTTACAAAAAGATTAATTAATGAAGTTAATTAGTAAGTTACAAATTAATAATGAGAGACTTCAATCAAGAATAATTAAAAATTCTAGTTTTGAAGTTACCTTCACAATCTCAGAAGCCTTTTGCAAAAAATTATGGTCAAAGAATATTTGCGCAACAACCTCTCCTTCAACCTTCTTTGAATAATTTGAGTCAAGCCATCGTTGACTCACAAACATTCGTTTCAAAGAAGCCAATGTACCAAGAATTCTTTACAACATCAAGAAAATTGTTGCAAACCTTGTGACAACGGGTCTGAGCAAATCTTTCCCATTAGTGTGCTCTCTCATCAAACTCAGAACCCAAGGGTGATTGTAGATATACTTTGTGATCCGTCTTGCATCTTCCAGAATTCGAGTCACCCAATCAAGTTTTTCTATGTCCTCCAAAAGAAGTCAAGGACATGTGCTGCACAAGGTGTCCAAAAAAGAGTGGGGTACCTCTCTTGGAGGATTTTATGTGGCATATTAGTAAAAAGAATCAATATTTAATTTCCATATTTCACCTCAAAACTAAATTAAATATCACTTATTAATATTTAATCATATGGAACATAAAATTACCTGCTAACACATGCTGCCACATTATCTCTGACGATTTACACCACATTCTCTATTCCCACCTCCATAACAACATTCTCCAACATTAATGCCAATGTTTGTGCATTTTTTATCTTGTTGGAGGCATCAACCAATTTACAAAACACCACATTGTCCTTGAAAGTAACCAAAAAATTAATAATGGTTCGTTATTTTCCATCTGTCCATCCAATAGAAAGAATGGTGCACCCAAATTTACTCCATTCTTTTTTTGGTCCTCCAACACTACTCTTTCCCTATCAACAACATTTACGAGCAATCTACAAAATCAAAGTGAAATTAAGTCTTGGTTAACAATTTTGATTTAATAAAAATTAAAAAACAATTAAAAATAAAAAATGAAATCAAGTGGATTTTGATTATTTACTAACCTCTCACTCAAATCGTTGCGAGTAGGGGTCTTGTGCGCTTTTCCTGAAACTGTCATTGCGGTCACCACATTTAGCCAATAGGGACACTCAATCACACGCAATGGGATGTTGTTTAAATACCAAAAATCAGCAAAAGCAATATGTGTTTTCTCATGTACCTCCTTGTTCCATCCAGTGGCCTCTAATGATGGTTGTGCTCCAGGTGTGTTCCTGTGCACAAAATAACTGCCTATTCCTGATGCTGATGGCGATGAAGAAGCAAGCACTCTACTGGAGGAAGCAGAAGCAGTAAAAGAGGAGGCACTTTGTTTGCGGATGCGCGGGGCACGAATAGAGCCTACTATGCTCTCAAGTGTTGCCTCTTCTTTTTCAATGTCAATAGGAGCACCTTAAGTTTCAGCTATGGCTGCCATCACAGCTAATCTTTCCCTCTCCCTATACAATTTTTTCTCTTCCCTGGCTACAAGTATGGAATTAACAAATCTTTTTATCTCTTCGGTATTTTTGTCACATGGATTTTCATCATGCTTCCTGATGCAAGGTGGTATTTGAGGCGGTTTATGCCTCCAAAAATTACTCTCTCACGTCATATGCAAATCACCTTCCCAGGCTCATCTGGTGCTTCATAGGCATACCTCCATGTTTTATCTCTAGCATTTTTAGGTCAGGTGCTTATATATATGGAAGGGCATGGTGTTAGTGGCCACACTTCCTATGAACTTGCCATGTTGATTTAATGGTTAACATTTAACTGCTGCCCTACACACAAAAAATTAATATTTTAGTTAAACAATTAAACAAAGTTGGAAACTATCTAAATTAGTTTCAACTTTCAAAATTTTTAGACATCATTCAAACTTGCAAAGTTTAAAAAAATCTAAACAAATTGATAGGGTTTGATATTTTAAAGCAAGCTAGAATCTAGATATTCTTAAAAAAAAATAGCGATAGATTCAAGTTTTCAACAAAACATGTAAAAATTAGTGTTGAATCTTCTTCTAATGATTTAAAATCATTTCTAACTACTTAGAAATGATTTTGTATTCATTTAGAACCAACAAAAAAATAATATAATTTTTTAAAAAAATATAAAAACAAACTCAACAAACCTACATGGGAATGTGATTTTTCTTGAAAAACCAGTTGAAATCCACCTTAAATCCGCTCAAATCCGTCTCCAATACGTTGCAATCACCTAGCAAGGGCTCCAAATAATGAAACAGAGCCAAAAACAACAGAGCCAAATATCAAAATGAGCTAAAAAAAGTCATTTTTGACCTTTAAACACAGGCAGGAAAACGCGGCCGAGTTTTTCTTTAAAATTTGCCGAGTTTTTAGGAAAAACCTTCCGAGTAATCGACAAGTTTTACTCTGCGAGGACTTGCCACTCGGTGAGTCTTGCAACTATGATCAAAACTATCTGCTATTATGGGTAGAGGGTACTTGTTTTTTATAGTGAGCTTATTCAAGGTGCAGTAGTCCACGCACAGTCTTAGGGTCCCATCTTTCTTCCTCTGAAAAAAGAACATGAGCTGCATATGGTGAATGAGATGGACGCAGGAATCCCGTGGTGACATGCTTTCTCAACTACTTCTTTAACTGGGCTATTTCTGGCCCAGAAAGATGGTAAGGAGCCTGTGTTAGGGCCCTAGCTCCAACCTCGAGCTCGATCGCATGATCCACATATCTCCTTGGTGGCAGCTCATTCGGCAGCGAGTCATACATTACATCATTTAAAGCATCAAAGACTTCTTGGGCTGCACTCGGATCGGAGAGTGCAAAGGAGTGCTTTTCATCCCATCATCCAAGAATAACAACCAAGAAAAGATCATTGTCTTCTTTCCTTGCAATCCTTTTCAAGTTCATAGCGATCAAAACCTGAACTAAATTTTTGAACTCACCATAGGAACCACACAAGCCTTGTAGGAGGGTCCAAAACCATGATGCACACCAGGTGAGGTGCTATCACAGAGGATGTCCTTATTAACTCTTGACCAAGTATAACATCGAATTCACTCAACTTGATGACGACAAGATTGATTAACCCTTGCCAAGAACTGATTCTCATTGTTGATCCCAAAATTTGCACTTCAGAAAGGAAACAAGGCTTAGGGAAAGTCTGAGTATTGTGGGACCAAAATGCTAATACTTAGAACAATCTCTGGGGTTGAGGAGTTGGCTCTCCATGAACAGGGGAATGGAAAGACAAGAAAACTAAAAATGAATTTAAGCTAGAGGTGATGCGCCAAATCATTTCATTACTTACTCACAATCTTTCTTAAGTGAAAAGAAAGAACCATAGCATCATTATGCAAACATTATCCTATAAATTGGCATAGTATACCACAATCCCTTCATAGTTGAAATGAGAACATAAAGACAAGATCCTTAACACAAATCTGAACATTCATATCATTTCATGGGTGCATCTATAAAATCCGGGCAACAATATAAACATTCAAAGACACCTATTCATCTATTCACTTTTGATAACATCACAGATATGTAGCACCTCTATTTCTCAATTACTTTCAACTGGAAGAGTTAGTTTCAAACACGGTCCTTCACTGAAAGCAATCTAAACATAGAAATACTAGAGTCTTATAAGATAATCGATATTCAAATTGACATAGGCTTCTAGTGCATTCAATATTAACTCAAACTAAAAAGGCTAGATCAAGCACAGCCAAATCCCAATTAACATGAAAATATTCAGAAGCAAAGTTTACAAATATGATATCCCAGAATTATATCAGAGGTGAATACGCTATGGTCAAATATCAATCTTAGCATAAACTAAAAATTCAACCCTCTAAAAGAGAAAAACATCCCCTCTTAAAGCAAAACTGCAGCCAGAAAGATTCTTCCCCAATAGAAACCCCATCCTGGTCAGACCACTACCTAGAAAAATCAATGCTAAAGGTCGTTAGAGGAGCCTCCATAATACACTGTCACATAACAATCTCGATCCATTTGACACACATCCCAAGAGAATAAAAAACCAGTACCACAATCATCCTCGACTCCTTGAAGCGCAAACAACCTCACTTGAAAAGGGCTCAGGACACGTGGCACCACAACAGAGTTTCTAGCTAGAGAAACTCTTCGCGCTCTCTTAAAATTTTCACAAGCATGATACATGTCCCGATCCATCAAAGCTTGAAAGGGCCCGCGAAGGAAAAGAACACTCTGATCTAGGAAAGAAAACTTTGACTCACAAAAGTAGAGCGGTTTGTATAGAGATATACATAATTGACAACTCGTGGGGAACTTGCCTGCAAGGTTCGAAGCCCAAAATCTCTGGCTCCTGCAAAAAGAAGAGGGGAGGGGACAACCAATCAAAGCATGGCGAAGGTGGGCTGCAAGGGAGCCCATTCTTCCATGCTCGGGAAACTGTGGAGCTGGAAGTCATGGAAGGCATTGTACAAGGCAATCTTCTCTCTGAAAATAAAGCTACTCAAACTACCCCTGGATGTGTTCAAATTGAATGTAGGAATGCGAGGGGGTCCAAAATTGCCTTGACTTGGGTGACATTGGGATTAGGTCCTAGGACTTTCTCGAAAGAGCGATCTTGAAATTTCAGTTCCATCAAATGTTTAAAATTCTCCACTCATGAGAGATCCAATTGATCTGAAAGGTGATGGGAGCCCAGCTTGCAAGAATGCATCTATTTTTGTCTTCTTTGTAATGACTGAAGCCTTAAGATTCTCCAAGCATTCCCTAGCATATGCAATTTCCTCTTCACACTTGATGTACTCACCATTGTTACAAGTCGTCTATTTGTGATCCCAGTTTATGACAAAGTGCCATCGTCAACATCATAGAGCTTCTCAATCAAGCTCCTTGCCTCATTTACAGGTAGGAGCAATCTGCTATTGGGTGGCCTCTAGGGCATCTTCCACCTCATTGCTTAATTCCACAGTCTCAACCACGAACTTGAAGGTTGTCATTAGGCAGAGCGTGGATGCCTCGATTTCATTCCAGAAGGAGGTATACAGATGTTGCACCAATAGCGTACAACTTGTTGAGATAGAGGTAACTGTGGGGACCCGTAATTGATATATTTGTGCCTCTTGCTTCTTGATAGATTCCTTGATTTGACGCACATGCGACTTCTCAATCAGCAAGCTCTGTCGACACTCAATCAACTCCTCTTTTCCTTGTATCTCTTTTAATGCCCTCTCAACATTTATCCGCTCTAGATCAAGTGTATTCTGGAGATTTTGCAACTCGCTCTTAAGATGCAATTATTTTGTTTGTGATTCTTGTTCCACCTGCAGCCATTGAGCTTGGTTGGTGATTCTTATCCTTTTGAGTTGCCTCAGTGCACCTTTGGAACAAATCTCAATTTAGCTCTTCCATTCCATCCTATAGCCTATCTATTTCTTCATTTGTTTTCACTTGAAGCTCATTGGCGAGTTATAGATTATCCTTCCACTTGAAGAGCTCTAATTTGTAGCTTCATATCCTCACCTTGGGTAATTTCATTTTGCAAATCCTTATCCCTTTTTTCCAACTTCTAAGTGAGCTTGAGGTAGTTGGCAGTGGCTATCTTTTGAGACTTCCATTAGCTCCACTCGATCTTGGATTCTTGCATGATTGAGCTTCACAGAGACAACGTGAGAATAGAAATCCTTGGGTTACATTTGGTCATGGGTCTTCCCTTGGACAGTAGGCATCCAGGTGAGAATAATGAAAATGTTTTTCTTATCATTATATAGGGAGGTAACATTTGCAGAGGTTGGTTTATTGTCATCCCTATCTTTCAACTTTTTGGCTCTTTCCAACTTGGCTTGTTTAGTCACGCTGAAGTAGGCTTCTATGATGGCTGGAGGAATATCTTCGTACCCAGCAATAGGATGGACAACTAGGAGAATTAAAAGGGGCTAGAGTCATAGAAGATTTTGTAGGTGTATCAGGGGTAATTTCCAATGGGGAGCTCAGATTGAAAGGTGGAATATACTTGACTCCCAACGGGGAAAGGACTGTTGATTGCAAAGATAATTGGAGAATAAGGGAGGAAAAAACTTGAGCAGAGGAGATAGAGGGGCGGAGCGCTGGAGAGACTAGAGACTAAGAAGAGAGGAGGGCTGGAGAAAAATTTACCTAAGGAACAGATGATGGCGGAGGCAGCGGTGTTTCCTATTGCATTACAGATGGGCCTTGTTCCTCTTCTTCCTCCTCTGACTCCTACAGTCTGAACTTTGAGATCTTCCTTTTCTTTTTTGGAAGAGCAACAGGGTTCAGTGATCTTCCCCTCTCTATCTTCAAGCTTTGAGTAAGGAGTCTATGAGAATGTGCTCCTTTAGAAACCTTGGCTTCTTTGGATTTTTCTTTAATTTTTGGGGGTGTTGCCTCCACAGACTTTTCAACTATAATCACTACCGCATCTTGCTGTTCTGGCAGATTGATAGGAACAAAGGGACATATTCTTCTTGCTCTTAACTTCTTGATGTCGAACCTTCATTGTGTTCATCATCCCATTTCTTTTTGAAAACCCCATCTAAATTGTTATTATACAGGGGAGAAAAGTTCATCTGGGCCTCCTGCCTGAAAAATCCAATAGTCTGCCATTTTCTCGTCTGACTAGTCCTCCCTCGGATGGTCCTTTAGGTTCTAGGAGATTTTGAAATTGAGGTTATATGGATGTCAGACCTCATAGAAATCCAGCCATGGGGGGCGGACTCAATAAAAACATTTGCCATGGGCTGAACGAGACTCATCCTTGCCTCCCAATACGGTCGTGAGCAATGGGTGATGGGGTTATATGTCTTCTTTAAACATCCATCTGGATCAAAATTGCAGGAATCGTCAAGCAATAGCAGACCGAGCTAGGCAAGCTTAGACCTCAACACGTTTTTGGACTTCCACTTGTTCAATGTTACACTACCAAAAGTGACTGGTGGCTTCTACATTGTTGTACTCTTCCCCATGTCCATTCTCTTGTCGATCAAAGAGCATTGTCTGAAAACCTCCAGGACCAACACTGTTTGAGACAAAATCAAGGAGCAAGAAGGGGTTCTGAATAATAAAACTAACTCCGTAAAACCATTCTATTCGAATTTCTAAGCTCCATAGCTAGGCTGTCTAAGACAAAAGTGGGGAGCAAGAAGGGTTTCTCAATAAAACCATGCATTCAGATAATAGTAAAATTAACTCCGTAAAAACATTTTATCCAAATTTCTAAACTTCGTAGCTAGGCAATGCAGACTACGGTGATTCTATTTTCATCAAATGGGTTCACAAAAACACGCATGGCGGGCCTTAGAAAATTCTTCAAGAAATCATCATAATCACCTGACATATTTAAAACGGGCGTTCACACATAAATAGGCTTCCTCCGGCTGGCGAGGTCTATGATATCTAGCTTCAATGGTTTTTCAAAGAATTTAAAATTCTAATGTAATAGCATATGGACCAGAAAACATGCATACCTGAAACGGGGAGAGATTCGGTAGTCTTGGGGTTGTTGGGTAATTTCATCTGTGATTGCATCAGCAAAATCTTACCAGATGCAAGAGCTTCACTCCGATTTTAACTGGTATGCCACAGCTACATGGAATTCTTGCACGGATGCATCATTTTCCATCCCAAAAATGAATGTTGTTAAGTTTTAGGATAGTTGCAAATGTAATAGCACTCTATGTTGTATGTGTTTTCCAAATGCAGCAATCTTTGTTTCATTTATATTGAGAATGAGGATAGGAGAGACATGTCCCTTTATGGGACATGTCCCATGAAGGGACATGTCTATTCATTATTATGAGATTAATACAATAAAAATTGATTATGTAACTACATATATATATATACACACACATGTAATATCTTTGAATCATTATTATATTAATTTCTCCTAATACTATTTTAGATATATATCTATATATATTACATAGTTGCAAGACTCACTGATTTTCAGACTCTGTGAGTTTTTCATAGAAAAACGTGCAGAGTAAAACTAGTCGAGTTTTTCCTAAAAACTCGGCAAGTTTTAAAGAAAAACTCGGCCGCGTTTTCCTGTCTGTGTTTAAAGATAAAAAATGGTTTTTTAGCTCATTTTTATATTTGGAGCTGTTGTGTTTGGGAGTGAGTGAGTTGTTTTGTTATTTGGAGCCCTTTCTAGGTGATTGCAACGTATTGGAGGCGGATTTGAGCGGATTTAAGGTGGATTTCAACCGGTTGTTCAAGAAAAATCACATTCCCAGGTAGGTTTGCTGAGTTTGTTTTTATATATTTTAAAAACCTTATATTCATTTTTTGTTGGTTCTAAATGAATAAAAAATCATTCCTAAATAGTTAGAAATGATTTTAAATCATTAGAAGAAGATTCAACACTAATTTTTACATGTTTTGTTGAAAACTTGAATCTATCACTATTTTTTTTAAGAATATCTAGATTCTAGCTTGTTTTAAAATATCAAACCCTAGGAATTTGTTTAACTATTTTAAACTTTAAAAGTTTGGATGATGTCTAATTATATTGAACGTTTGAAGTTGAAACTAATTTAGATAGTTTCCAAATTTTTTTAATTGTTTAACTGCACTTAAGTGTTAACCATTAAATCAACATGGCAAGTTCACAGGAAGTGTGGCCACTAACACCATGCCCTTCTGGATATATAGGCACCCCACCTAAAAATGCTAGAGATAAAACATGGAGGTATACCTATGAAGCACCAGATGAGCCTGGGAAGGTGATTTGCATAAGATGTGAGAGGGTAATTTCTGGAGGCATAAACCGCCTCAAATACTCCCTTGCAGGCATTAGGAAGCATGATGCAAATCCATGTGACAAAAATACCGAAGATAAAAAGATTTGTTAATTCCATACTTGCAGTCGGGGAAGAGAAAAAATTGCATAGGGAAAGGGAAAGATTAGCTGTGAGAGCAGCCTTATCTGAAACTCAAGGTGCTCCTATTGACATTGAAGAAGAAGAAGCAGCACTTGAGAGCATAGTAGGCTCTTTTCGTACCCCACGCATCCGCAAATAGAGTGCCTCCTCTTTTACTGTTGTTTCCTCTAGTAGAGTGTCTGCTTCTTCACCGCCATCAGCGTCAAGGATAGATAGTTATTTTGTGCATAGGAACACACCTGGAGCAGAACCATCATTAGAGGCCACTGGATGGAACAAGGAGACACATGAGAAAATAGATATTGTTGTTGCTGATTTTGGGTATTTAAACATCCCATTGCGTGTGATTGAGAGTCCCTATTGGCTAAATGTGGTGACCGCAATGACAGTTTCAGGAAAAGGGTACAAGACCCCTACTTGCAACAATTTGAGTGAGAGGTTAGTAAATAATCACAATTCACTTGATTTCATTTTTAAATTTTAATTGTTTTTTCTTGTTTATTAAATCAAAATTGTTAACTAAGACTTGATTTCACTTTGATTTTGTAGATTGCTCGTAAATGTTGTTGATAGGGAAAGAGCAGTGGTGGAGGACCAAAAAAAAGAGTGGAGTAAATTTGGGTACACCATTCTTTCTAATGGGTGGACAGATGGAAAAAACTGAACCATTATTCATTTTTTGGTTGCTTGCAAGAACAATGTGGTGTTTTGGAAATCGGTTGATGCCTCCAACAAGATAAAAAATGCACATTGGCATTAATGTTGGAGAATGTTGTCATGGAGTTGGGAATAGAAAATGTGGTGCAAATCGTCACATATAATGCGGTAGCATATGTGTCAGCAGGTAATTTTATGTTGCATATGATTAAATATTAATAAGTGATATTTAATTTAGTTGAGGTGAAATATGGAAACTAAATATTTATTCTTTTTACTAATATGCCAAGTAAAATCCTCCAAGAGAGGCACCCCACTCTTTTTGTTAGAATAATAAGTAGAATAATGCAAATATAAACACGAAAGAGAACACAAATGACACAGAGATTTAACGTGGTTCACCCAATCTCTGGGCTACGTCCACCAACAACGAGTCCAATATCTTTATTATTATCCAGCGATTACAATCTGAAACCTGCAACTCAATACCATCACAGGAAGCTACAAAAATCCCTCATACAATGAAATCTCAAAACCCTAAGCCCTTTTCACAGGCATATTTGACCTAACCTAATAGGGCAAAAAATACTCCAACTAATAGAAAAACAATGGTTGACCCTTTACAATATTATTAAGTAATTGTTGGCGTCGAGGGGCGTTGCCCCTCGACCCCGCCCTGGGGCACTGCCCCAAAGGGCCTCCATCAGGGGCTATACCCCTTGACCCCGCCTGGGGCTCTGCGCCTTGACCCCTTGACCCCGAGCATGGGGCCCAAATAGATGTCTGGGGGGGAAACCACACCGAAAGAAACTGAGTCTGATTAGGCTCCACATACATAACACTTTTTTGGACACCTTTTGCAGCACATGTCCTTGACCTTCTTTGGAGGACATAGGAAAACTTGATTGGGTGACTTGAATTGTGGAAGATGCAAGACGGATTACAAAGTATATCTACAATCACCCTTGGGTTCTGAGATTGACGAGAGAAAACACTAATGAGAGAGAATTGGTCAGACCCGCTGTCACAAGGTTTGCAACAATTTTCTTGACTTTGCAAAGCATTCTTGGTACATTGGCTTCTTTGAAACAAATGTTTGTGAGTCAACGATGGCTTGACTCAAATTATTCAAAGAAGGCTAAAGGAGATGTTGTCATGCAAATAGTCTTTGATCACAAGTTTTTCAAAGGCTTCTAAGATTGAGAAGGTAACTTCAAAACTAGAATTTTTAATTATTCTTGATTGAAGTCTCTCATTATTAATTTGTAACTTACTAAGTCACTTCATTAATTAATCTTTTTGAAAACTAATTTGTATTTTTCAAATTTCAATTGTAGGTGTTTGAGCCCCTAGTTAGAGTTTTGCGCTTGGTTGATGGGGATCAAACCCCAATGGGGTATCTTTATGAGGCCATGGATAGGGCCAAAGAGTCTATAAAAAATTACTACAAGGGATAGACTCAAATATGATCCTATTTGGGAAATTATTGATAAGAGGTGGAACAATCAGCTCCACCAACCCATTCATGCAGTAGGGTACTTCCTCAATCCATGTTTCAGGTACGATGATTCTTATTCAGATTTTACTAAGATTTTATTTCACTTTGTTTTTGTAGGTTGGGTACTAAGACTTGATTTCACTTTGTATTTGTTTCAACTTTTAGGCACGATGATTCTTCTTTAGATCCTAATAAAGAGGTCATGGAGGGCCTCTCTATGCATTCAGAGGATGATACCCAGTGTTACGAAGAGACCAACAAATATATGTGGAATCAAGGGGTAATTTGTTCTCTAAGAAATTGGCAAAGAGAGCAAGAGGCACTCAAACCCTAGGTAAAACATTTGCAATTTTGTCATTTGATAAATTATGTTTTCGCTTTTCTCTTTGCTTTCTAACTTCTCAATATTATATTTCGCAGATGATTGGTGGAAAATTTGGGGTGGTAATACCCCAAATCTAAAGAAATTTGCTCTCAGAATCTTATGCCAGCCCTGTATCTCATCCCATTGTGAGCACAATTGGAGCTTATTTGAGTCCATCCACACAAAGAAGAGAAGCAAGTTGTCCCAAAAATGCCTCAATGACCTTGTCTATGTGCAATATAATCTTAATTTGTGCATACGAAAGGAAAAAGAAGCACCAGTTGGTCCAATTGATTTGGACGATATAGATCATTACAGTGATTGGGTGGCACAGGACCAGCCTCCATTGTTTACAGAGAATGAAATCATAGATTTGGAGAGGCAAGCGATGGAGGAGGGTGGATTTGGTTTCACATTCGATGACATTAAGGAATCAGATGAGGAGTCATTTCCAGTGCGAGGAGCTACATCCAGGATGGAGGGCGGGCCACACGGATCATCAGAGATACCGAGTGAGGAGGCACAATCATGGCCTGTGTAGGGTTCTAGTTCTACTACTAGGACTAGACCCTCTAGTGCCTCTCTGTAATGTCCCCATTTTTAGCAGGGTCATTGAATGGATGGTGCCAGGTCATTATTGCGATCCTTGTGGTCTGGCGAGGTGTTTAGAGGGTCATTGGTGTGAACTTACTATTTATAGTAAGTCAATGGATAGTTTCGATGAGCTCAGATGAGTTAGAGGAGTGAATGATGCTCTCAGCTTTCATTTCTGGCTTTCGGTTTGGGCTCCAATAATCTTGGAGAGAGCGTCTATTTTTAGTAAGTCATCCCGTCAAGTTCGTTCATCATCTTTTATCATCAGAATCACTCCAGTGCAGTCAGATTTCAATTCTGATGCTTCTTCAGTTGTTTTCACAAGACGGGTGAATTATTATTATTATTTAATTAAATTTGCTAAGGTTGCCATTATTGTGGGTATTATATGTTGGGCACCTTAGCGTTATAGCTTGTCAGAACTGGGATGAAAATTTTTAAATCTTGGGCACAAGAAGCAGGGACCTTGCATGTCATAATTTCATGATATTGATGCAAAGGTCATTTTTGGAGCCAAATGAGTTAATAAATTATATTACTCAATATGTGCCTAAGTATAAAAGTGCTTCAAGTGAAAAGTGTGAGAGAGAAGACACTTTTTAATTATAAAAGCAATAGGCAAG
>MU223818.1:2595563-2640859 GCA_018584345.1 Thuja plicata | reverse complement strand
AATAAATTATATTACTCAATATGTGCCTAAGTATAAAAGTGCTTCAAGTGAAAAGTGTGAGAGAGAAGACACTTTTTAATTATAAAAGCAATAGGCAAGGCATTCATTCATCATCGATTGATTATATTATATTTGGTTTGTTTTCTCTGAGGAGAAGTTTCTGATATGTGCCCTTGCTGAAGTATAAGGTTCAAATTGGCTTCTAGAAGACTGATTCTTCTGAAGTTAATATCTTATTGGTTGTTGAAGTATAACCAATCCTTCTTCCATATTGTTTGCCTGTTACTAGAGGAAGAAGTAATTCTAAAATTGTTCATGCACACTGAGGGTGCGAATTTATTTGGGAGAGTGATTCATGTTTGCTGGAATGGCATCATCAAATTATCAATTTGATTGAAGGGTTTATGCTTAGTGAGATATCACTGATCCAATTGGTGGAAGCTACCAACACCACGGTTGAGAGAGAACTCTACACAATCTCAGTGGTGACATTTTGTTAAGGGTTGTGTGTAGAAGACTGAGGCTGCCGCGTGGAGGAGTAAATTAACGATTATTCCATCAGCTGCAGATTTGACGTAGGGTGTTGATCAAGACTCTTCACTGATTCTATGTTATTAATAAGACATCAAATGGTATGTTAAATTTTCTTCATACAGTCTTTCCATTTGATCTTTAGCAATTGAATGGTATTTCTAGAATTCTGAAAATAGCAAAAGATTGTTGCTTATTTGTAACGCTTTATATATGGAGAAGCTCTTGTTATTAAAAAATACAAAAGAAGTATATTCTGATTTATCAAAGTGAGTAGATTGGTTATTGGTGAGAAGTGCATGTGAATCTGAAATTTAGCAAAAGAGCCTAGCAGTTAGTAACAAATGTTATTTCTCTCCTGAAAACATTGTATGAAAACATTATTATTGAAGCAAATGACATGAATAAAAACAAACATTTACAAATTCATCAAAGATTGGCGAATTGGCAATAGCATTATAGTTTGGACCAAGTTGGGTTCTTTACAATGGTATCAGGGCCATTTTCTTTCCATCCTGTGGGGTAGGAAAATATTTATTTATGCAGATCTGCTATTATATTAGAGTGATCAGCACTCATGCATTTTGGCTATGGATAGATACAAGCGGCTTAGCTCCGAGAGTTGGCGCAGCAGTATAGGGAGTAATGACAGGATAGATACATTAATGGAGACTTAGGCTTCATCAACAGAGGATGGCGGAAAGTCTGTCATATCCAGAGACAGTAGATAGGGCAGCAAGGTACATGGTTTCTGCTTTCCATAGGCCGTCATCAAGATCGCAAGGTAGGAGGCTTGAGCTTTCCCCGACAGGTGTCCGAGATGTAGACCCACTAGTATATAGTATGACACCTACTCATGTATCTGATGATAGACACTCCATGCATAGACAGGTGGACGTGTCCATACCTATGGTAGACTGCAGCACTGAGCTCCCGCAGGTTGAGGCTTACCGAGTAGTTGCTGCATTTGGTACGGAGACAAATGCTACAGTAATTGCCTCTAATGGTCCAGATTCTCTCGAGGAGGGAATTGTCGTCGGAGATTTATATGTCAGATGTAATAATGTAGCTCCGGAGCGAGAGGCAGCACCCCTCTCAGGTGGGATAGGCAACAACATGGAACTACCTTTTTGTGATATTAATGGTCAGGATGTTACAGCTGAGTTGGTAGATGTCAGCTTATTTTCAGGAGTGATTGATTCACATCCTGACATCGATTCAGATACACAGAGTCAGGAGATAACGGTCGAGCACCTATTAAGGGATGTAGATGCAACGAGTGTGAACACTTCGGATGATTTATTGTATGATGATATAGGCTGCATAGGGGACGAAATTCCTTATCAGATATTGGGCTATGACTCTAAGGAGCTCTTGGATGGGTCCCCAGAGCAGGACTCACAGGGACTCTCTGTTATTGGCAATCCTACTGGGGTCTCCGTTTCTTCTGAGGTGTTGGTTGAGGTACCGACAAGTTGGATCACAATAGCAGATGTGTGCGAGGACAGTAGCATACATGGGGCAAACAGTTTTGATTCAGTCTCCTATCACAGTGCAGTTAGTGGGACGGAGAGCTTGCATAGGAGGCAGAGCTTACAGGGGCATCATGTGTCTAGTCAGTTGAAGGTGAGTGACAGGGACATCTCTTTAGTTGTTGAGCATTTTGATGCGATCCATCAGATGTTAGCTGCATCTGGTTGGGGTGCTCCTATGTCAAATGAGCACGGTGATAGTAGTCTTTCTCTAGCAGAGATACATACGCTTCGAGAGGTTGTCAGGGTCTTGAAGCATAATTATACATAGTTAGTTGCTGACAGGGATTACCTTCTGGAGTGGGGCAGTACCTGTTATGAGACATTGTTAGGGAAAGAGGAGGTGGTTGAGCTTACCCAAGAGCTTGAGGTGACTGTGGACTCACTGCAGTGTACCCAGTTGGCTTTCCAGGAGTCATAGTCACGATTGGAGGAGGTGACCATAGAGTTGGACCATGTTTGGTCCACACCAACCCCAGACCCAGTTTAGTTGCACATTGAGGTGGTTGGTGGTGAGTTTGCTTCTACCAAAAATAGACGCTCTCTCCAAGATTCTTGGAGCCCAAACCAGAAGCCAGAAATGAAAACTGAGAGCATCATTCACTCCTCTAACTCATCTAAGCTCATCGGAACTACCCATTGACGTACTATAAATAGTAAGTTTACACCAATGACCCTCTAAACACCTCGCCAGACCACGAGAATCACAATGACCTGGCACCATCCATTCAATGACTGCTAAAAATGGGGACATTACAGTCCTCCCTCCCCAAGATTGCTTGTCCCCAAGCAATCAAAAGAACAAGAAACATCACAATCCACCTGGATCCCACGGAAAACTGTAAGCCATGCCTTTGGCGCAAAGTGCAGGCTCCTGTAGCATCCTCTGAAAAATAGACGACATAACTCTATAAAAAGATTCATAGCAATCATTCACCCACACTCCCATACTGAATCTATCTCTGATCGAATCCCACGAGAAACGAATCTCAGGACCATCAAAAACCAAGATGTATGGGTGACTCAGATCACATACACACTGAACTCCCCCTGCACACCCAACTGAAACACCAACTCTGTCAATCCTCTCATCCCTATCTAACTGACACTCACACCCAACCACACTGTGGATATGATAACAAGCATAGGTACCTGAGTCACCACCACCAAATCCAAACTTGGCAAAACCAACCTGGGCATGAAGATACTGCAAGTGATATAACTTGCAGCTGCTGATCCCATCTGCAAAAGATGTACCAACCCATCCCACAATGGATGGTATGAAACTGGAGCCAACCCACCACGATGAAAAACCAATCAGGCAGTCTCTTCGCGTTGCCCACCTTCTTCCCCAGTCTTGGTTGTTTTAAGATATCGGTCCATGGCGGAGAGCACTCGTGTCATGTTTTCATCCTTCAGGATGGTAACTAGATCATTCCTCACTGTTCATATGAGATGGTCATCCTTTATTTTCTTGATTTGCTGGGAGATATCTTGGACATCCTGGTTGGCTGTTGCAAGTTGCACATCAAGGGTTGTCAGTTTAGCGATACTCCCACTCTAATAGATCGTAGGTTTGATAATGTTGTCTATACTTAGCTAATACTTGTTCTTCATACCCTCAACATTGATTAGCTCATCACCAGTGCCATGTTGAGAACCGCATCCCATCTCGGTGAAATACTTCTCCATATGCATGATGCCTGCTTGAAGGGTTTCAACCATGAGATCTAGTTGTTCATGGATTTTCTAAAGAGGCGCATCTGCTGTCTCCAATACCTTTATGGAAATTGCATCCTCTATCTTCATCTTCATCAAATCCTCTAACAAAGACTATAGACTCTATTATTCTCTTCTCTTCCATGAAAATTAGAATATCATTCCTCACAACATCCTTAAGATGTACATAAACCTTATAATATGCCCCTAGGCATTCGATAAAAGGGAGCCCCTGGACTTTAGATCTTGTATCCAATCCCTGCCTATTTGTCCCAAGTGGCAATCCTCATGTAACTGTGTGATTACCTCCTGACTTGTATATGATAAGGGATCAAATGTCTCACTAAACGGTTGTCCAGGCTGCGAGGAAAATGGGCTTAAGGTTTTTATGATATATTTTGTAAGATGAGCTACAGTAGACTTGAACTTAGCCTTGTCCCCCTTTAGGTTTTCCAATCTTTCCCTTACCTCTTGATATGTAAACTCCCACATATCTACTGAACTATCATGGTGAGAGGGACCTATATCTATCTTGCTCACCTCATAATCAGCAGGTGACATCGGAGAGGTATCTTCCTGCATTTTTGCTTGGGTAATCTCCAATAGGACATGCCCTGTCCCCAGATCCTTCCCCAGTGAAGATAATATATGGGCTTTCTTTTTTCCTTTTGTCACTGAAGGTCCCCTCATGATCTGAGTGATCAAGTCACTCAGAGGCACTCTATCCTCTTCTCTTTTCCTCTTTTTTTGATTGTTTTCTCTATCCACGAAGGTGTAGATAGAACTATTGAAGCGTTGGCCAGACTCTCTATATCAAACAACCTCCTCACTATTGGAGGAGTATGCACTGTTGAGGATGGGGCAAAGAAATGAGGTACCTTGTGGGGGATGGGGCTTAGATGCCTCTTCTGTGTATCTCCCTGTGACCTTGATGATTGTGCCCTTGTTGTCTTCTCTTGGGGTTTCTCATGTGTTTCTCCTTGAGGAACCATAACCTGCTCTCCTGCTTCTCCTGGATGGGAACCTTCTTGTGAGTCAAGATTGATTACCGATAATGACCCACTCCCACATGTCTGTGCTAGCATATGGACCTTCTCTGGTAATTGATCATCCCCATCGGTTGCCTGTTTCTCATTGGGATTTGGTGGCTGGATGCTTTTCCGGTTGATACGGTTAGGATTTGAATTGGGGTGGGCAAGGGTTTGGTGGCGCTTGATCCCCGCCTTCCTATCTGTTTCCACTTCACCCACTCCATTGTCTGCTTTAGGATGGGCACCATCCTTGTCGAGATCATCTAGCTCTGGCCCATCAAATGTGATGAGCTTCAGAGGTGTCCCCTTTATCCTTCCCACATATTGTGGCAAAAGTATATCTGTCCAATCTTCTGTTACCCCCTCCACATCAATATTTACTCTCTAGAGTCTTATCTCCTCTATTGTGAGTCGTGACCATGATCGCTCCCTCATGTCATAATCATCCATGCTATTCGCCCAATAGTCCTCTAGGGTGGGGATATGGTGGAAGGATGCTCCAAGCTACAAATTATCCTTGACAAAATTTAAAGGATCAAACTATGTTCGGAGCACATTGTATTGCTCATATGAATACTTGGCTTTGGCACACTTTACTAGGTTATGGGCATTGGAACTAGAAAAGCACACCTGGTATTAACCTCTAAGATCTGCCTACAAATCTCTATCAGGATGATTTTATCATCTGGATATCTGGATAACTTATATGGATAATTGTCAAAAGCCCCAATCCTAAAATAAGTAAATGTCAGAAATTGAGTAAAGTGGCTACCATAGGTAGTTATCACCAATGTTGCCTCCGGGCCCAATCCTAAAACAAGTAAATGTCAGAAATTGAGTAAAGTGGCTACCATAGGTGGTTATCGCCGATGTTGCCTCCAGGGACATTCTCTGCTCAGGGAATCCCTATAGATCCCTACATAATTTCATGGTGAATGCATCATTTACTCTTCAGAAACTCTTCTAACTATTATGCATCTACAGACATGCATAGTAATCATAAACTTGTATATCCTCCTCATACTCTTCTAAACTCGGGAGGTCGGGCTAGCCACGAACACAAGCTAAGGCATAAATGATATAGGAAGACATGCGTTTAGCAATATTGAACATTTCAGTTAACCTGTCACTCAGGAGCTAAGCCCAATCAATATATCTTCTCTCGGCATTGATGGTTTGAACAATGAAAAACCACCACTCCTCAAAATTTAGGGCACTCTCATTTCCCCAAAGGCAATGCCGCAGCACTAGGATATCCACTATCTCTCTTTTGAGATTTGTCCCAAATAATGTCTTCGGAAGTTTGGAGCCAGGGGCCCTCTTGGTTCTAAACTAATCGGCTGATATCTCGCCTCTCGGCTAATATGAGGCAGTCATTGCAAAATCCCAATCAGTAAATTCTGCTTGGGTTGGAAGGCCAAAAAAATTGTGCATTAATTGTCTATCTAAGGTTACTACAACCTCATTATTTGAATTCCTTATCTACCGACTTACTGGGTCAAATCGGGCAATGCACTCCATTATCAGTTCGGGAGCTTGGATGGCAACTGGAAACCTTGCCGCTTGGATTAACCCACTCTCAACCAACTTCTGCATTATGGGATGCAAAGGTGGGATATGCACCCATCGGTACAAATCTTCCAAATCATAAAAACTCAACCTGGTATCGCCGATATCTTGCCAATTGCAACTAGCATCGTTCAAATGATTGTAGCCGTGATAGTTCAGGGCCATTTGTAATATAGGTGATGCTTCACTATTCTTTCTGCTGTTGAACAACTCTGAGACTCAGCCTTAAGCTTTTCCCTCACCTTTATCAGCTATGTCACTTTTCCCTATGCCTTTATTACATGTACTCTATATTTATTATCGTTATTGTAGATTTGGACTCTCCGTAAAAGGAAGCGGTTCGACACTATAACATCTACTCTCTACATGGATTTGACGTCTGGGTACCCCTTAGTTAAATTTTCTTTGTTTTTCCATATAGCTTTTTGTCCCCATTTTCCTCCCTGGGGCTTCGGCTCCTTTCCTCTACCTCTCAGAATCCTCCCTTTTCGAGAACTCTCAACTGCTCTCCAGAATGTCGGCAACAATGTGATATAGCTACTTGCGTGATAATACATCCGTTTCTCTTTTCTTTTGACATCTTTGAACCATCGCCTTTTCATAAATTTTAGCCCTGAATGTCCTTTTCCCAGTAAGGGGGGTCATGTTACTTCCCCTTCTTTCTTATACTAGGCTTATTATTTTCCCAACTTTTAGCTTATGGGGCTGATGTCAAAATTTCGATATCCGCCCACTCCCCCTTCCTTCTTCACAGTACTAAGGATTCCCCGTAATATACCTTTATGTAATAGTGCCTTTTATTTGGTCTTTCACGGCCTTTTCAGATTTCTGGGAACTCTTTGACATTCTTTGACATATGTGCTTGCCCGACATCCCTTTTTGGAATAAGCATCCAGTTGTGCCTTTTTCGATTTAGTGGACCACTTGCTATGGCTCTATCCTTTTCTTTTAAAAAACATTATTGTTTTATTTACACCCATCCTGTCGATATCTTTCTTTATCAGGCTAACTTTGGAATTTCGAAGATCACTCACTTATTTATCTTTTTGTCTCCACTAGCGTTTCATGTAACCCTTCCCGAATATAGATTCATATAATCTTTTATCCTTTGCCTAAGATCATATTCGCATTTACGTCCTTAAGGATATTTCAGTATTATAGGTATATAGTTGCTTTGGGGGTTCCACATCTAGGACTGCAGGTAATATTATCCTCTCTCCTTATTAAGTAGTCATTAATGAATCTATCTCTTATATTATATCTCTTCTCAGTTAAGGATAAAAATGATTGAGCCAAAATAGCATTAATAAGAATAAAAAGTATTTGACTATACGACTTCTTGTCATAAATATTCATAGTAATGGAGATTCAAAGCAATCCCCATTTAATACTATTTAATGTCAAAATCAAAGAAAGTATAACAATAAAAAGATCGTGTTAGATACGCTAATCTGACAAAGCTCATAAAATATTTTAATTTTAATGGAAGATTAAATGTGCACCACAATTGAAGTTAAGTAAAATCTGCCTCACAGCTAAGCGAAAGAAGGATAATTATTAAAATCATTAATGGCGAACATGCCCCTTCATTAAGCTATCAACATATAAGCATTACAACACTTATTGACAATCAATTATGCATGCCTTACATCAATGATATAAGACCCCTTAGTACAAAACTTACTTATGAAGTAGGCTCAGAAGCTACTGGCCTTTGTCCTGAGAACTGCGCTGCACGCTGGGGACAATTGACCGCAATATGACCAAACTGCCCACAGGAAAAGCAAGCTCCTCTACTATGACCTCGTCTAACTGAAGGTGCACTAGACTGCTGAAAACTACCCCTACTAACATCCTGATGCCAAAATCTCGAAAGGACATCTCACTCGTATAACCTCAGGATAGGTAGGGAATTATATTAAATTAATAAATTATTACTCTAACAACATAGAAATTTGCACCGAAGTTTATATATATCATATACACCATAATACTGTATTTAGCAAGTTTTCAAATATCTGAAAAACTTCTGCCGGACATAGAGTTGCACTTCTCTTCTGCATTAGGATACAAAGAAGAAAAATAATATGGATACCCCAATTAGATTCCGAGGAGAGAAGAAACAGAATGAAGTCAAGAATGAAATTACGGAACAGAGGATTCGGGGCATCATAAAACACAATAACTTATTAGTGGTAGAGGCTATAATCAAAGTTTTAGGAAAAGACTACTTGAAAAATACTAACAGGACAACAGTGAATTTGGACATTGCATCAATGTTCCTAGCCTTGGCAATGTTCCTAAAAAGGAATAAAAAGATAGCAAAAACAATTTGTGAAAAGATATAGGAATTGCAAGAAAATGGGAATTGCACCGATAGCATTTCATTATGATCTGCATAAGTAAATTATTTGGAAAATGCATGTAACTATGATATGATGGAATATTTTGGAGTTTTATCTTATCTAAAATTCAAGATGTTACAGATTACTAATGAACCAGGTAGATATAGTTTTCTGTTGTAAGTGATGTCTATGCAGGTTCAGGATAAAGCTAATTCAGAAAGAAAACAGACAAGGAATGATATGAAAGACTTCCCAAAAGGAAGCAGCAGTGCGAAAGTGGGCTCAAAATTTCCAAAAGAACTCTATGTAATAGTTAAGGTTAGCAAGGATGCAGATTGCCTCTCGTGAGGGATCAAATTGTAAAAGGAGTAATGCCTCCTATTCTATTTTGTAATTTAGACTATAAGACATATTCTAGACCTTGGTCCTGGGCTAGACTGGAGGTTTTTGTCTTTGTTCTTTCCTACCAGCACCCACAGTGAACAGAGACAATGTATCTTTACAATTTTTTAATATAATAAAAACCATGGCTTAGGCCTTTTACTGATAAAAAAATTTAAAAAATAGGGTTAGTATTGTTAGAAAACCATAATCAAAATGACATCATAACATATACATAACCATCATGAAATAACTATAAATCACATGTAAATAGAAGATATAACACAACTAAGCAATGGATCCATAATATAACAAAAAGTAATACATGAATATCCTCAAAACCAACTGAAGTAACCAACACATACATGAAAAGGCCTAAAAGAGTTCGGTAACTGAAACAGAAAAAAGAAAACTAAGGGGTGTGTATTACATCCTCCCCCCTAAAACTAGGCTTACTCCTGGAAGCCTACAACAAAGATAGTGATAACACAAAGCATCCTACCAAGTCCCAAAAGACTCAAAGTGTGGGTCCCATAGGACCCTTCTCAGGTCTCTGATTCGAACACTGGGGATGATTACCTACTATAGGAATGCGGAAACTAGTTGCTGATCCTCTACTCGCAACCCCACTCATAGTGGCATGATACACAGCTAGAGGGAAATCAAAGGCAACATACGCTCCATGAGATCTACCAACATTCCCAACTGTAGGCTCAGAAGCTACTGGCCTTTGTCCTGAGAACTGCGCTACATGCTGTGGACAATTGACCGCAATATGACCAAACTACCCATAGAAAAGAAAGCTCTTCTACTACCACCTCCTCTAACTGAAGGTGCACTAGACTGCTGAAAACTACCCCTACTAACATCCTGATGCACACTCTGTGCTGGCTGAACAATCTGGTTGCACTTATTGTGCTGAATATCATGGAAATTCCTAACCTGAGAACCACCACTCTGAGTAGGAGGAATGAATCCTCACTGATACCTTTTGGAAAGGTAGAAGGACCCCTTGAATTCCCAGCTCCTTGAGAATGATTACCTTTGTAACCAGAAGTAGGTCCACTAGACCAAACTCCCAACTGACCACCATGGCCCAAAGCTAGATTCACCTCTGCAAGAGTAGCATTAATGACCACTTCTTTGAGGGTCGTAGGCTCAAAGAGCTTAACTTCCCCTATGATGTGTTCATTAAGCCCCCTAACAAAATATTGAACCATAAGAGCTGAATCATGACCATAAACCGCATACTGCTTGAGCTCAAAGAATCAACGCTCATACTCTTCCACTGACAAGGTCAACTGTCTCAGGTTGTGGAACTCATCTGCTCGCTGCTGCCTCCACTGATCTGAGAGGAAGCGCTCTTGGAAGTTTTCAAGGAACAACTCCCAAGTAACTATATCCATGTGGAGCCCTAACTTCTCCTCTTCGATCTTCCATCACATTGCTGCAAAATTAGAGAGTTGCATCACCGCATACCTGGCCTTAGTATTGCTACTAAAGGGGTGCATAGAAAAACTCCTCTCTAAGGAAATAAGCCATGTCTCTGAATCAGACCCTGATCCCTTCCCATCAAATAGAGTACACTCTTGGAAGTTCTCAAGGAAAAACTCCCAAGTAACTGTATCCATGTGGAACCCTAACTTCTCCTCTTCGATCTTCCACCGCACTGCTGCAAAATCAAAGAGTTGCATCACCGCATACCTGGCCTTAGTATTGCTACTAAACAGGTGCATAGAAAAACTCCTCTCTAAGGCAATAAGCCATGTCTCTGCCTCAGACCCTGATCCCTTCCCATCAAAGGGAGTAGTTTGTACTCTCATAAGATCCCTCATGTGGTTTTCTGCCTCAACATCAAGATAAACTATGATGGTCCTCCTCGAAGGGCTCCTAGATCTCACCCTCACCCTCTGCTCTAACTAAGAATGGTGAGAAACATCCTTCTCCACTCTACCCTTCTCAGGACCAAGATGATTCAAAATCGCTTGCAATAACTGTCTGGTGACTGACTCTTCAGACTCAGCCCGACGCTCATCCCTCTACTCATCTCTACTATGCTAATGAACACTCGTGGAAGGGCTATGATCCCTACCCCTTCCATGGCCACCAGCTCAGCCTCTACCTTGGCCCCTAGCAGCTCTAGTCTCAGGCATGATTCCTGAAGCAACCAGAGAACCAAACAACAACTCAAAACCAAAACCAAATAACATCACAAGAAAACAAATAATCGCAAAGCAATAGTTTTAAATACATCAGAGTTTTATGTCTATGTTTGTTTCAAGTTTTAAACCAAAAGACAACTAATGGGCATACAAATTTCCCAAAGCTCCCAGTGTCGAAATGTGGGCTCTGATACCAAGTTTAATGCCCCACCAGGGAACCTAGGAGAACTACCTAAACATGACACTAAGTTAACATGATAAAAAAAATTTAAATGTTTACAAACAATAATGATAACAACACGGAAGCAACACAATGCGATACATGACATACACGGAAGCAACACAATGAGATACATGATAATTTTTATTTATTCAGGGGAGATAATTTTGGGGATGATTCTAATAATGCTATTGTAAGGACCCAAACCGGGTCTCTACTAAATTTTCGCAAACAATCACCGCTATAATTTTCTTAACCAGTTGTTACAAAATAGTGTCTGCACTTAGTTGATGGGAGAGTGAGAGCTGGTTTCAACTTTATGCTAAATGCTTATGTGCCACTCTGATTTTTGAGGCTTAAAGTAACTAAGCGGTATTTGACCAGATTTCCAAATGATATATGTATTGCAAAAGAATGAATTTACTTTAGTTGTAATACATACGTTTTAATCATAACATAACAATGAGCAATACAAAAAACTGGATATCGATTTCCAAATTCCTTATTACAATACGTTCTAAGAAAATATGCATGGAAGTAAACTATCTTATGCACCTGGAATAATGCGGATGCCCTTTTTCAGACTACTACACCAGTCACGATCTGCAGAGAGACTATACTGTGTGATGCTAGAATGCTGCGTTTGAGGATGCATACGATTGACTGTTGTTGTCTTCCACTTGTCTTTGCAAACTATTCCCATATGGCCCGTGCCATAAGCTTCCCACAACTGCCCGCGACTATGTAATGGATGTCTGATAATGTATACAGACTGTTTGAGGGAGTAGTGACTGTTCCCCATGGGACTATACCAGCATCAACACCCAGCGGTTATCACTCCCATTCTGCCCTCCTTCATGGGAGCCTCCTCCAGTAAGACCAGTTAGTCGTATCAACTGAAACCTGGGAAAACCGCAATGTTCTTTGGTCTTTTACAGTTCTGCATATGATAAGAGATCCCCCTGCTATCATCGGCTTGCTAATGTATTTTTCTGGTATATCCAGAATGATGTCTTCTTCCCAAATAACAGTTGGAAGTAATGAAGTTATTAAAATCTGTTCCTTTACCTCTGCAATGAAGCTCACTTACAAAACCTAAATGGTTTCATCAAGAATGGAGTATTGGGGCTACGTCCAATTTCAATAAACTCTGAAGGGGTTACGTCCTCAAGAAAATCAGTCACATTCAAGCAACCAGATATAGAATTCTTTATTTTATAAATTCTCATTGTACTTTTCCCAAGGAAGATCTCCTTCCTTTATAACCTCAAAATGAGAGCCATTTCATCAACTAGACAATATGGGATAAAAAACACTTTCGTCTTTTAGTCACTTAAGTCACTTTATAAAATAAAGTAACTTAAAGTTATAATATTAAAGTGACTTTATAATATAACTTTATGAAATAAAGTACCCCAACTATAGAGTCTGAACTCAGATATTAAATAAATGCCCAAGTAACCATGTGAGTGACTGGCATCCTCTATAAAGCGGCCATTAGACTATCCGGATGGCTAGATAGGCTAATCAGGCATAATATGCATTACTGAAGAAAAGGGGACATTACAACTATCCTGGGTGTCCATATTCCTTTCGCTTTGTCTACTGAAAAATTCTCTCAAAATACCTTATCGCCTCCTTGACTATACTTCAGGTTCATCAATTACTTCCCCATTCATAAGTTTAATGGAGGTGATCCTGTTAACAATTCTCCTGTGTTTAACACTACTGTGGAAAAAATTGGTATTTTTGTCCCCAGCTTCCAACCATGTCTCCCTAGATTTCTGTCTCCAAAATATTTCTTCGCTTGCCAATACCTCTTCATTCCTTCATTAAGCATTTTTCCTCCTCGCAAGTATTTTCTATTCCTTCATCAAATTAATTTAATTTCATTCAAATATTCTATTTTAAATCAAAATAGAATTGAATAATCTCATGTTTGAGTATTTTAATTTCTAAAATTAAATAAATACTCAAATAAATCAACTCTTTAGTTCCAAGAGGTAACTCAAAATCAACTCTTCAGTTCCAAGAGGTAAGTCAGAATCAACTCTTCAGTAACCTAAACCATCCCCTCTTCTCTTTAGTTAAGAGGTAGAGTTTACTGATTGCTTCTCCAGTTCCTTTTGATCTTAGCCATCCATTCTCAAGTTTCTAATATCGATCTCATACGTCCAAATCATTTCCATTTCTATATAATCAACCCTTCTTGACCATTTGAAGAAGGTCTGGATTTCAAATCATTGTGCACAATTACTCTGCAGGATTCTTGTACGAAACATAAGCGAAATCATTATCATATTGATCTCATTTTCTCAACACTCCCAAGTCAAAGATGCTGTCAATACCAATACTGAGCACCATCCATACAACATTTCAGGAGTAGAGAGAAGCAATAGAAGCTTCAAGCATTGTGGTTTGCATTTGTTTGTTTTCCTCTCTGATGCTTGTTATTTTATTGTTCATAGGTTCGTTCTTAGTAGTTTGATTGATTTCTTTCATTGCAAATCGGTGCTACTAACCTTCGTTTGAGTGTGCAGAATCAAATCCTATACATTTTGGTGAACCTAACGTGAATCGAACAACCCGATAATCGCTTGCAGGCACCCAAAAGAATTTCCCGGTCTTGGCCGTACGACCACAGTTTTGAAATTTTTTAATTTTTTTTTGGGATATTCTATAATTTTGCAATTTACAAAGGAATTTTTCAATTGCCTAGTTTATTATCACAATTGTTCCTTGTAATTCCACAATTTTTGTATTTCGCAATCGATTTCTTCGTTTGCAATCTCTGTTTTAGACAAAATTTTGCAATTGCCAGTTAAATTTTGCAATTGCCTGTGAAATTTTGCAACTGCTAGAATAATTTCGCAACTACCAGAAGTATTTCGCAATTGCATGTTAAAATTCACAATTGCATGACAAATTTCGCATCTGACAGAAGAATTTTGCAATTGCAGATCCTATTTTGCAATTGTCAGAATTATTTTGCAATTGCTCTTTTTAATCATTTTGTTAATAAGATCTGATTCTTTCTTGGTTTCTGTGCAAGACTGAACAAATGAATAATGGCAAGGAGAATAATCAGACGCACCCCAGGGTTTAGGTCATGAAAAGCATCCCAAAGAAGAGTCGCTCATTACTACACACAACCAAAAGCAGCCTTGGCAATCGTAGCTGAAGACCAAATCGAATCTTTCAACAGGTGTATATTGATTCTCTTAAGCATTTTGCAGCCAAATATAAAGTTAGTATGAGCATTAATGGCCTTAATATAATCTAGGTGTTTTTGAAATCACTTGTTTTGAGGGCTAGGATTTTTCGGTACTAATAATTTGTTGACAGCTTGTGGCGTGGAAGCAGTTTAAATTTTACCAAATCAAAATTGATTCATTTGTCTTTTTGGTGCTTAAAAAAGAAAAGTGTATGCCCAAACACCACAATTTCATCTTTCAATTTGGTGCATAAAATTGACGTGGGGTTAAAACTGAACAAGGGCAAAGAAATTTTGAAATTGGTGCATATAAAACTGAACAAGCAAATATCATTTGGCTTGGGCTTAAAATTGAACACTCATGCTTGTATGGATGATATCTCAGTTCACATTTGATCTTTTGGTGCTTAATATGATCTTTTCGGTACTAATAATTTGTTGACAGCTTGTGACATGGAAGCAGTTTAAATTTTACCAAATCTAAAATTGATTCATTTTTCTTTTTGGTTCTTAAAAAATAAAAGTGTATGCCCAAACACCACAATTTCATCTTTCAATTTGGTGCATAAAATTGACGTGGGGTTAAAACTGAACAAAGGCAAAGAACTTTCGAAATTGGTGCATATAAAATTGAACAAGCAAATATCATTTGGCTTGGGCTTAAAATTGAACACTCATGCTTGTATGGGTGATATCTCAGTTCACATTTGATCTTTTGGTGCTTAATACGATTAACCTGGTGTTTTGAGTCTTTGGTGCATTTGCACAATCTGTTAAAATAAAAACTTTTTTATTTTTTTAGAGAGGCATGTCTGGGGAAAGCGCTTCTTCCTTAGAGGACGACCTTAAACTGATAATCCTTCCGATCAATATATAAACAAGACGTGGGCCAAAGCTCTGTCTTATATCTAGTCAAGCTCAGTCGAGGTGTGTTGATGATAGCCTGGATCGGGTGAAGTATCTCTAAGTAGCCAGCATGGTCAACTAGGCTCTTAAGTTAGTCACACGCGTACAAACTGATTGGATAGATGCCACGAATGCTACTATAACCCAGTTAATTAGAAACCCATCCGATTTACCTTCGAACAAGTGTCTTATTATAGTGCAAGGGGTTGCAGAATTCCCCCCCAAGATTCCCAACATATGTGTTACAGGTTATTGTGTTGATGAAAGAGATCTTCATTAGCACGGCAACAATACCTGGGAAAGGCGAAAACACAGGCACCTACGTTGTGGACCTTCGTGTCCTAGTAGCGTGACAATTATTGTGTGAGTTGACAAACATCAAAAGCATTGGACCTATAATATTGCATCTTGAAGCCAATTGACCATAGATTAATCTGACTGTCTCTGTTTCAACCACGTGAAAACCTTGCAACTTGAAAAAGTTGAAGAACATACACTTTTTATTCTTGGATCTTCAAAACATTGTGTCTATTGTGCTTGCTTGTGTGATCAGTTTTCAAAACGCAAAACCAACATCTTACACTGTCAAAACGAATCAAACGTGTTCAAAGTCTAGGGTGTCAACAAAATTCTATTCTAGAATCATTGTTCTGAAAAGCTCATTTTATTAGACAATCCCCAAGCTGCAATCATTTTCAAGACTGCCGCAATTGATAGAAGATTACCACAATCGAGCCTTTTATTACCGCAATTGATCTCTTTATTGCCGCAATTGATGGAAGTTTATCGCAATTGACCTTGCATTCTGCCACAATCGATGGAATTATGCCGCAATTGACCTATAGACCTGTGCTTTTATTCTATCAAGACAAATTGGATTCCTCTATCAAAACTCTGCATTTTATTAGTCTGCAACCCTAGAAAAGATTCCCCGTATCGTGTGAAAGGTCAGCGTACACATCTAAGGAAATAAACAAAGAATTAGTGAAATCCCAAACATATAAGATCATCCCTCTTTGTCATTTCAGTTCTTGTTTCCCATTGATAATTCATTAAGTTCAGATTAGACTATCTTGATCTTGTTATCTGAGTTTGATCAATCATTTTTCAACGACTTTGTCTCATCTAAGAGTCAAACCATATCTTATCATCACCAATCTTTGAGATCAAGAGAAATCAAAGTTTGTTGTTAAAACAGGTACTCAAACTCTCTTCAAGAGGTTGTCCCTTTTGTTTTCTTTATATCACTCATTCTAGTTAAATCCTGGATAACATAATGTATTTTACACCTTATGGAAGACCTTATACTAGGTCAAAGGCTAGAACCCAACAAGATGAATCCTACATTAACCAATTTCCCGTGGGAAAAAGAGAAAGAGGATGACCCATTCAAAAACATTGAGCCATCGTTAAACATTAAAAATGTGCATACACTTCCACATGGTTCCCGAAGGCCAACTATGTTTCAAGACATCACAGATGAAGAGCTCGAAGACATAGAACAAGATGCTTATTCTGCGCAAGTGGTAGATGTTGTAGAAAGAAACCCTAAGACATTCCTAGCTATGTTGATCAAAAAAGGAGTCAAGCTTCCCGTTAAATTTAATGTATCTACAATATGGCCTGAAAACCCACTAGCAGGACAAAACACAACTCAAAACTCTCAAATGAATCTTGTGGTGTCTCAAGTCTTGTCTATGCCATCATCAATATCTACGACATTAGCACAGACTATGTCTACACAAACTAGCTCAGCCAATCAAGCTAGTACATCTTACACCCAAAACATGATGGGTTCCCAAATGAGTGCACCTGTGGTTACCAGTTTATCTCAAGCATCTGCCTCATGGCCTTTCACGTCAAGCGCTCAAGCTATTTCATCAACACCCCAAATGAGCAATAACCCATTTGTTACTACCCAGACAATGCAGTCTATCCCTATTGGCTTTGGATTTAATACTTCCCAACAACTCAGATCAATCTCTGTAGGTCTGAAATTTAGTCAATGTCTGCCAAGGGCTACATCTTTATTCCAACAGGGATCCCAACAACAGCAACAACAACAACCTTGGACCCATAAGATACCCCAATATCAAAATCACATACTGGGAAATCATTACCAAATCCCAAGGAGATCATATGTCCCAATACAAGGTACTCAAAGGAAAAACCTTATACCAACCACAAGACAGTGATTCAATGTCGGAAATGTTCCTCAATCTCCGACAGACATGCTGATACAACAAGTGCAAAATCTACAAACGCAAAAGATGGACATACAAAATCAAGGACAAACTAAGTCCTACACAGCTGAAGACTTGTATCCGTACCCTTTTGATCATTATTTGCACATGTCACCATTTCCAACACACTTTGCGGTGCCTAAATTTGACAAATACAAAGGCAATACCAATCCTGTAGAACACATCAGGGAATTATTTGCTAGCTGCATTGAAGTTGCACATGATGAAACTTACCTAATGCGACTGTTTCCACAAAGTCTAGCCGGACTTGCAATGGAATGATTCTCGCACTTACCACATGGCATTCAATCTTGGGTATAATTGGCTGAAAAATTTATTGCTCACTTTCATCACAACATAGAACGCAAGGTCAACATCAAGGACCTTTGTGACATCAAACAAAAAGATGGCGAATCCTTTGTTAAATTCTTACAAAGATAGAGAAACACTGCCAACAAAATAACATATGATGTGCCCGAACAAGATCTAATAGTCATGTTCATTGACAATCTGATCCCAGACATGTCATTTACAATAGAGCTCCAACTCGCTCCAAATTTCAAACAATTGATAGAATAAGGAGTACACACCACTAGGAGAGTCGATCGAATTAGGACTAAAAAGTTGATTCAAACCAATAATATCACTCTACCAGAAATCAGAGAGTACGAACACGGTGCTGTGAAACCCAAGTGGTGGAATGATAACGACTTTTGTGAGCATCATCGAGTCAAAGGACACAAGACATCAAACTACTACCAATTGAAAAATGCTATACAAGAGCTAATGTATCACATTATCTTCAATGATACATTTCATGAACCTAATAAAGATAAAGCCTCCGCGTCTGGTGGACAGTCCAAGAAAGTCAACTATACCTATGCCAACTCTGATTACAATCACTAGTAGAGATACCAATGCCAAATGCACTCTCACAACATGACGTTCAAAAGTTATTCTACAAGGAGTGCCTTATGCCTCAGCTACCCCAACTAGTCCCACAACAGCTTCCAATCCACAATCCAGTTTGGTGGATAAGCTCAAGCGCACACCTACCCAAATCTCCATGTTTGAACTATTGCACATATCCCCACAACATAAGCAAACTTTGGACCAAGCACTTCAAAACGCAGCTGTCCCACGGGACATAAATCTTGAGACCTTCCAAACCATGGTCAATTATATTATTGCTAATAAACATGCCACGTTTACAAACCATGATGTGCCACCACACAAGCCTCTGCACAATGGTCCCCTGCATTTGCTTATCCAAGTGCATAAACATACGATCCCAAGAGTCCTCATTGATGGAGGGGCTAGATTAAACATCTGTACTCTTAAAGTGATAAAAACCTTGGGCTACTCAGAATCTAGCATTGATGTTTGTTAGAGTAAATGGTTTTTTTCCATTTCACTCTTGACTTAAGTTTACTGAGATGAACTTATTTATTAGGAGGATTTTATTTATTTGGATATTATATTTAGGAGGATATTGTTGAGTCATACTTTGACTCCAACTCCTCCTTTGATATGGTTGAGTCCAACTTGAACTCTAACTCCTCCTAAGATATGGTTGAGTCCAATTTGGACTCTACTCTTCTAGAGGATGTTGTTGAGATCTATTAGGACTCTACTTCCTCTAGGTTGAGACACTTGTCTCAATCTTGTCCATGCCTCCTGTTGGTTGTTTTGAATATTTTGAAGTTTGCCCTGAAAATTTTGAGAGTGCCTGCCTTTCCTGTACCCTGAAAGTCGAGTTTATAGTTGAAAATGGTAATATCCTGTTGCAAATAAGTCTGCTGACCTCAAAATCCTGTTGAAAAGACCAGAAACCCTAAGCCTTTGGGTCATTTTCATTCAAAATATGAAAAATCCCTAATTTCCAAGTCAGGGTTATGTTTTAACGTTAGCTTTTTCAAGCATAGGTTGTGAAATAAAATCATGTGCTTTTTAGACAGGTCGCTAAGTCTCTGAATGTTGAAAGAATATTCCATTTGGTTTAGAGACTCAGCGGAATGCTCTTGTCACATTATCTCCAAGAGAAAAGGAATATGCCACTTTGGTTAAGAGATTGAGTGACAACCGTCCATCAGATGAAAGATCTAACAGTGGTCGGAAAATCTCGCAATAAGCCTTGCAGTTAGTAAATTATTTAGCGACTTTGATATACTATGGTCGCGGTGTCTCCAGATCAAATTAGAGTTAAGCGGTGAGTTTTAAAGATTACATTGTTGCTGAGTCTCGGGATAAAAAGTGAGTTAAGGTAAAGGATTCAGAGACTTGGAGATAACCGTAAGCGGAGAAAAGATATACGGTTGTCGCGGTGTCTCCAGATCAATTTTGACAAGTCAGCATTCATTCAGCGATTAAGAGACAAGCAGTAATAAGGAGACACGTGTTCCAAAATATAAGTGATTAAAATATGCAGTCGCATAGTCTCAGAATGTGAAGTTTGACATTTGGCGACTAAGAGACTAAGGAGAATATTATATTCTTGTCGCTAGGTCTCCAAGTAGGTTAGGGTTTCTATGAAGGTTTCAGAGACTTAGCGGAGCCATTGGATGATGATAGATGAGAAATCAACGGTAGTCATCAAGTCTCCAGGTGAAAAGGGTAAAGGTAATTTCTTTAAGCGACTTTGAGACAGAAGGAAATAAATGTAACATTGAACTATAGTCGCCAAGTCTCCAGTATAAAATAGTTAAGTGGTAATTATTTGGCGATTAAGCGACATAAGCTTAAGTTGTGAAGTCTCATAAAGGATTAATATGATTAAGAGACTTAGCAATAAGTGTCCGATTACAAGGAGATCTATGGTGGACGGGATGTTGCATGATAAACTCAGAGTTAGGATTTTCTTTCAGCGACTTGGATTTCTTCAGTCGCGTGATCACCAGAAGCTGACTAAGGTTAAACTAAAGTAAAGGAACACATGTTGTCGCTAGGTCTCCAAAAGAGTTCAGAGTTAAAATAAATGTTAAGCAACATAGAGATAAAGCATAGTCGCTAGGTCACCAGATAAGGAAAATGATGAATACAGTGAGGAAAAGTTAAAATTGATGCTGACATGTTACGGCTGAAAAGTCACCGGCCAATAGGAAGGCAAAACAGTAATGACAAGGTGGAAAAGTTGATGAAAAGAGCCAATCGCATCATTGTTTTTAACCCTTGATCGATTTTAATAAGAATTTTCATGAATTTGTCATTCATACGAATTAGATTTCCTGTCATGATCAAAGGCTACGACTAGAATTTATATTAATGGCACAATATGTGAAATTGAAGGCAGAAATGATGGATTTTCCAATAATGAGCTGCGTACTTTGAGCATTTTTCCATAAATAGACAGTATCGTGTCCATTATCACTTACCTTGCATTCAAATTTTCAGAAGCGGAGAATTTGTTAAGTTTGCTGTGTTTGAGAAAAGTGAGAATTGTTGCCTTTCTGAAGAGTGAATTGAGCTAAGTTTTTATAGAATTCAAAGTAATTGGTGAGATTTTCAGTGCTCTCAAATTATTTCAATACATTTCAGTTCAGAGTAAGGGTTTCCTATGATAGATTTGTTTCAGTATCGGTGCCACAAATTGAGAACAAAACATAACAAGATGAGTCAAGCATTGAGTATGACTTCAACAAGTGGAAGAAACGATGATGTAGATGACGATGCCAAGGGAAAGAGGAACTATTCAGATGATTTCTTGAAGTTATTGCCAAGTTCTGTTACTAAATTTCTTCACATGCTGAAATTTAGCCTATTAGTAACATTACATAAGAATTCAAAAGCTGTTCATACATTTGTTTACAGTTCATTTCCATTTCCAATTATTTTATTCTAAGCTAATAAAGGACAATGTTCATTGTATAAATCATCAACTGATATGTACAATTTTCATTTTACAATTGATGGAGCAAATTGAAATGCTGAAGGAAAAGACCTCACACAAGCCATGAGTTTAACTGATGTCTTTGATATGTATTCAGAAAATTTTAAAAAATAAGACATATGTGAAGGTAAGGTTAGAGGTAACCAGTCATTGCCTTTTTAGCTTTTGACTGGTTAAGTAATCCTTGATGTTGCTCCTGGTCCAACTCCCGATCTGCCAAGTTTCAGTCTTCAATTCCCTGCATAAGGAAAAGAGTGGGGTTAGATCTTGAAAGATCTAAGCAATGACTGAATATCTACAACTGATTACCCCCATATATATGCTATCTTTCCTGATTTTGAATCTATATCAAAGAAGATCTATTGTCGATGTGTTTGATCTTGAAATCTGGAAGTTAACTATTCTAATGCGTATGTGCCCCTGATCGAGGCTCCCTTTGGGTATGAGCCTGACATGCACATTAGAATAGCTATCTTATAAATTTCAAGATCAAACAGAAATATATTATATTAAAGGGACGTGTTATTCTTAGCATTGAAACCTTTTATAATAAAACCAGTTGTAGTGTGTTTTAAATTAGCACGAGATATTAAAGGGACAGTTTGATACTCGAAACCTTTTATCTCATATTACCAAATGATATTGTAACAATTGATATTTTCCAGCCAGGTGGTTTCATGATGAGTTCAAGTTACATACTTATTGCTGCAAAAATCTCAATGAAACTGATTTACATTAATAAGTTTCATTGAGATATTTGCAGCATTAAGTTGAAATTGAAATTTTTTTTGTTTTGGATATACTATTAGTTTCAGAGCATATTCTTAATAGCCTTGTAAAGGTAGACAGAGAAATCAAGCAAGTCACAGCAGCAAGAGCAACAAGAAGTTTTTTTTCAACAACAAGCATTCCAAAAATGCTTGCGTATCAAGGAACAGTAAGGGTTTGAAATAACAAAAAACAGATTTCTCTTGTGTTACACAACAGCAGCTTTGGGGTTTTTAAAGCCCAGATTTTTGAAAAATATCAATAGTAGCCATGAAAGGAAAGGAAGAAAAATTGCAACAGAGGGATCTTTGGAGTTTATTTTTAGTAGTGATAATGGTGAGAAAAAAATAGCAGAAGATATACAAGAGATTAAAGCATCCAGAAACAGCTACAAATCTCTTTTCAAACCCATGAAGCCACAGGAAAATGATGGAGAAAGAAGCTCAAGAACAACAGTGAACTATCAAGTAGAAAATACTGAGAAGGGCTCTTATGGTAGAGAATTTTTGTTCATCTGAACATATTCATGGCAGTTGTTCGGTAATACAAAAGAAGGCATGAATCACTCTTACTCGGCACAAGTGGAAAAGACCAGCTTGAGCCAAACAATAGTGATGTGGTGGCTTTGTTCTAAATCTAGATCCATCTGTGTGAGCTACGTATCTAACAAAGACACACCAGTAGCATGGCGGCTCAAAGCCCAGATTTGCAGGGTTTTCATTCTGTATAAGCAATGTTTCCTTCAAAAAATAACAGCACACATGCATAAAATGTTTCATAGTGCATAAAAACCTCAACCTCTTTCGCAGCAGAAGAAGAAAAATAAAAGGAAAACTGTAGATTTTTGTCAAGTCATGTATTTCTAATAAAAGATACACCAATAATGCCTGCGTATTGTGATATGTGATAACAATAAGGTAGAATAACAGGAAAATAAATGTGAATGCAACAAAAGAAGGCATGAATCACTCTTACTCGGCACAAATGGCAGAAATGAAGAGTTGAAATCTTCCAAAGCTGCAAGTAAACCCAACAGGTGGCGTTTCAAACTCAGCAAATGCAGTGTTTTCTTCCAAATTTGCGGCCAAAGCAGCAGATTTTCTCCACATTTAATGGCGTTTCCTTAGGGTTTCGAAACCCTTCCAGAATAGCTACCGTGTTTCATCAAATCTTTTAGATGCAAATGACAAGTAAAAATACAATATGCCTTGTTCTTTTAGGGTATGAGTTTTAAAGTTTGGTGTATTGTATTTGTTTTAAAATCCGTGGCTTTTGATTTTGTGTCGGGTTTGTTCCTTTTCAAAATCCACTTAATGTAAAAATAACTCATAAGATGTAAATAAATACTTTAAATAATACAGTAGCATATTACTTGTTAAAAGTATGTTACTATATTATTTATATTATTTAATAAAGATTTATCTTTTATATAAATTTTGCAATATTGTAATTAAATAGCAATTAATTGATATGTTATAAATCAATTAATTGTTATTTAAAAAGAATGCAAAGTTAAGATAGTGCATTTTGTTTGGTGAATAGGTTCATTTTCAGATTTGGAGAGATAAGGTGTTGAAAAGTCAAGTTGTGACTAGGTGGAGGAGTGAGAGGTGGCACTTTGACTTGTTGTTAGTGCTTGCTACAAATCTGGACTCTTTTATGAGTCATTGGAGTCTTTTTAGGGGTTGTTATGGCCAAACTAGAGTGATCACTATTAGTCATTGGACAAATAGGTCTTTTAGACTATCTAGACTTCTTAGGTGGAGGTTCTGAGTCCTTTTTGAGAGGGATTTTTCTCACATCCAACCCCTGCTTTTTAGGGGTTTTAGGTGGGAGTTTTTCCTTTATATTGGATCTCCTTTGTCATTGTAAGGGTTCAGTTTTGGAGAGAAGGCTATTGTGACATTTCATTGTCCTTTGTATGCTCATTTTCTGGATTGTATCTTTGGAGTTGATGTTCTTTGGCCTTTGAAGGCATAATATAACTAGCTTGATTTACTTTGGGACTCATTTTCAGTGTGCAAGGCTGGTGATTGATGTTTATTTCCTATGTTTTTCTAAAAAACCTTTAAATTTATGTCTCATTTTTGCACCTATTTGAGTTAGTAAAATTGTTATGCATAGGTCATAAGTTGTGCAACTTAATGGAATAATGTTGATTGTGGTTTATATCTTTTTTATATTATTCATTAAAGCCTTCTTCTGAAACACTTTTATGCAGAGATTTTCATCAAAAGTTGTATCTTATAGTTGATTGTATTTCCCATCATTGTGTTGTTAAAGTATCAAATCCTTTATCTTGATTTGGTGCATCACCTTTTAAGTTTAAGTAATCTTCATTTTTGTACTTCCTATCCCTTTTCCTCATGAGTTTACAGTTTTCAATAGTTTAGGTGGAGCATCACATAACATCAAATAGGAACCGGCCTAGAATTTGGAGGTTCAATCACCTATACAGTTTACCCACAAACTTGTGATTGTCCCCATGTTCTCCAGAATTTCTAAGTATTTAGGTGCTTAGTTTTTGGGTGCAAATTCTGGAGTTAACAGGTTCTACACAAAATAAGAGAGCAAATGCTGATATCCTGGTTGATGAGTTGGTCAACGTCAGAGATGGGAAGACACCAGGAACATCAGGTTATTCTCTGTTCAATTACTTTTATAAAAATTCTGATGGAGCTATGCCTATTTCAAACCCTTAGACATGTGGACTGGCTAGGTTATTAGTTCCTGATGTGTTTGTAGATGCTGATTTTATTTTAGCCCTAGCAAACAATTATGATGAGCTTAGTAAAACAATTAAGAAAAGAGATGGGACTGTGTTACTTGCTTTGAATAGAAATTCATTTATGCAAGCATTTAACCTTTATTATCAAACGTCAACTGAAATCAACCTCAAAAAACAAGAGGAGAGGTATGAAAGGTAGTCTGGGGTTGTCAGAATTATGATAAACACATGCCAAAGGAGACAAGGAATTATATTGCCCCTATAGCAGGTTTGGCTCCTTATTGTTATAAAGATTTGAACCACTACATGAAATATATTTCCTATGCATTGTGTAGAGTGCTAGGGAGGGATGGAGGTGCAGAGAGGATAAATGCAGGTATTTTGATGATAGTTTTAGATATACAGGATGTGTATACAAGCACTAGTTATGATTATACCTAGTATATTATTGATTGGATGCATGAGGGTTTTGTTGCTATCAAGAAGAGGGACAAAGAGCCCGAGTTTCTGCATTATTCTATTTTTATGCATTTATTGGTTTATTTCAATTATCCCATAATGGATATACAGAATTTGAATCCCCAAAGAATCCATTTCAATCAGCCCAACCTCGTTCGATTCTGGATCAGAGTGTGGAACTACACCGCTAAAGATTGTGATTTTTATGGATTTGAGAATTGGATTATATACCTTATAATGCAAAGCCTAGGAGTGAACAAGACCAGGTTGCTTGCAAAAGTATTGCAGCTTTTGAGGCCATGTGAGTATGTTGATAAGTGGCCTAGTGATCATAATTGGGGAGATTTCTATCTAGGAAACAACTTTACAATGATAAGAGTATATGGATGTTCACATCCTCCTCACATTCTCCCATACCATGTTCCAAATAGGATAGCTACAATGGAATTTATCTGGCAGCTAATGTTGACAGACCAGGAACACTTGGCACCACATAGAAAGGGGACATTTACCCCTAGACAATTCAAAGTGTATCAATTTCTAATTGGCAAGAAGGCTATAGATCCAATAAATAATTGGATGATTCATTACAAGATGAGTGTTGCTTTGTGCAGATACAATGATATTGAAGGATTCATTGAGGGAGCCAAGAAGCTTCCAACCCCTACCATACCATATAACTATGTACATGAAGAAGGTATGGAGGAGGATGCTATCAGAAATATTTTGGAAGAAGAAGAAGTGGTGAGAAGAGCAGATAAGATCCAAGAACGTATGGACTTGGAAAGGCAGGTCAAGAGAAAAGGGATGAGTTTTGGAGGGTTCTACCCTAATTTTCCTTATCTCAAGAGGATAGATGCAATGATTGAAAATCACACACTTCTGTGTAATCAGCTGGAAGAAGCACTAGTGGTACCTGAAAAGGGCCATAGAGAAAATTCAGAGTCAGAGTATGACGATGATAGTGATCAAGGCTGTCCTTCTCCTAGAGCTCACCCAGATTACCAAGCTGTACCATTAAAGATTGCAGCAGAAGGACAAGAGTATATTGTTGACCTAACAAAGGTCCAAGAGCATGAGACTATTGATGAGCTTGCTTTCAAAAGGCAAAAGCTTGATATTGGTAAAGCTTCACATGCTCTAACCTATGTAAGAAAGGAAAAGAAAAAGGATAGAGTAAGTGCCCTTATTCCTGGAAATAGATCTTATGATCACCAGTTGAGGAAAGAGATTAGAAAAGGAAAGAAACTACAACAGGAGGTTGAAGAAAAAACTGAATTACCTCTCCTAACTGGTATTGATGAAAGAATTATCCATCAGAAAAAGTTCCTTGATGATGACAATTTCATCAAAACTAAGTAGTTCAAAGATTTCCTTAGGTGGAATAAATAGAGACAAGTGAGTGAACAGCTGAGATTGGATTGAGGAGAACCAGTCACTAATGAGGCCCTCCTAGCCATACAAAACTATGATCCTGAGTTTGAAGAAATAACTCCTGAGGAGGCCAGGAAGTTGGTTAAAGAAAGTGGTGTGTTACTGGTTGAGGGTTGGGATCTAGCATCATCCTTCATAATAGATCAAATCAGAAGGCAGCCAGACTTGAAATAGACACCTAAAGTACAAGTTGGCAAAATGATCAAAGGATTTGGATATGATCCAAAATCTCAAGTAGTTGCAATGTGGAGCCTAGCTCCTAAGGATCAGAAACTAGCTCTGTTAAGCATTCAAGAGAGCATGGTGGGGAATCAGATGGTATGGTCAGTCAACAACACAAATGACATGGAGATTTCTCAGATTTTGACTTATTGGGCACATCTGAATGAGGATAAAACAAAGCATCAATCCCAGAAATGTGATATTTTGATAAGTGAGGCTAGTGCCATAGCCAAAGATAGGGAGGTGTGTTACATTAAGATACATGCTTTAGAAATTTTAGTTGAGGAATTGACTAGGCAATTATTGGAAAAGCCTGAAGTTATCCTTGCCACACCCAAAGAAAGTGTAAATGCAGAAGTCCAGGCAAACGAAACAGGGAACAATGCAGAAACAGGGGAAGGGATAAGTGAGTTTAATGAGAGGGTCTATGGACCATTAATAAATATTTTCCAACACAGGATAGATATCCTGAAAGATAAAACTGATTTGGTACTAGCTGCATATAATAAATTACCTATTTTACATGCTGAGGCAACTACTTACCTTAATATTTTGAATCCTTATTTCTCAACTTGGTTAAATAGGACACAACTTTTTGAAAGATTGGCATCTTTACAACCACATAGGAAAGATTTTCCAGAGATAGTGACCAAGGTTGGTGAAGAGATAGCCAAAATAAATGTGACTTTACCTTTCTTCAAAGGTAAGTTAAATCAGATTGAGGCAAGATTGAGCCTATTTGGAGAAGATTTCTATACATTCATTCCTCCAATCAAGGGAGAAGACAATCAGATCAAGGCTTGGGCGGCTTGGAGGGAAGATTTTGATAGCAAGTTGCCTGGTAAAGAGGCATTTATTGCAAATGGAGATCTAGATATGGAATGCTACAATAAAATCCTAGATGAAGCATTCAAGGCTGAGACTGACGTGAATAAATTTGTGACAGATGATAAAGGAATTATAGATGCCAGGTGGGACACGCAGAAAGAAAAATTGCAATATATTCACAATTTTAGTTGGGCTACAGAGAGTGATGTGGAAGCATGGGATATAATGACAAAGCCTAAGAAGAAGAAGCCTACCACAATTGACCTCGACATAATTGATGAGGAATAAAGGAATGTCAGAGCACCTTGTACAGATTTCTTGGAAGACAAGCAGGTTAGTCATCACTAAAATCAAATCAGAGACTATCCTCAGCATACACAACCAAAGATGTCGAAGATCACATGAAGACAAAAAAGCAAATTGGATTTCATCCTCTGTTTTGTCTTTCCGTCGCTTGGTTTTTCTTGTCTTTTGTTTTATTTGTATTTAGGGTTAGGTATCTAAAACCATCCGAAGCTTGTTGTATCCTTTCCTTAAGGATTCCAAGATGGTTTAGGTATATATATAGATCAATTTTGTAACTTAAGAAGGTGGTGAAATACAATTGTAAGCCAGACTACAGATTTGTGTCTGAGTTTTTTGAGATTTTGGTCTTTATATGTATGAATCAGGAACATAAATAAAATACAATGCAACTTATTTTCTATATTGTTGTTGTCTCTTTACTTATTGTGTATGCTCTTTTATGTTTAATTTATAAGGCATTTTAAGCATATTGGTTACAAGGTAGCTATCTAATTGCTTGCAAGTTTCTTTCAAGGGAATAACTAAGTTTTGTGAGTAGTTTCAGGGAGCATAACAATATCTAAGGATTTAATACAGTGATGTGGAAGTGACAGGGTAATTTGTAAGGCATCTTACTTGAGTTGCATATAGGTTGTAAGGCAATCTATAGTATCTTTATTTACTTTTCTGTGGATTTGCATCTTTGACTCTGTAGCCCAAGGATAGGCACTGGTCTAGAATCTGTCGAGTGGTTTATCATCATTCAAGCAATTCAAAATATACAAATCTCTTACATTTACACTCAGACACATATAAGTTCAAGTAATTGTATCAAGATATACAATTCATTTTACTAATCCCTTTGAGAGAGGATTAAAATAGGTTACCCTTCATAAAGTTTTGAGAACTAAAAAAAGAAGAAGGATGAACATCCTTAAAGCACTACTGTTTGTTGTTACCATTTCAATAGTTTTCATAGGTAACCTCTGTGTCAAGTTGTTTTCAGTCTTATGCAGAGTAGTTTACAAGATAATACAATAAACAAGCAGCAAATCAGTATCCACATTTACTAATACTGTGAGACAACAATTATATATAGGTAATACCTGCCTAGGTGTTGTGGAACCTACAAAGTTGGTGATAATAAGTTTCCCCAAATATTATCATAAATCCTCATCAATTAGAGTTTTCTCTTGCTTGGATCATTAGTTTCAAATATTGGGAGTCATAGAGTTAATCAAGTATTCAAACACTTCTTGAAGGTTCAGCAAGAAAAAACCCTAACAAATTGGCGACTCTGCTGGGGATATAGAGATCATATATCATATTTAAGAGTTACCCTAGAGTCTGGTTGTAGACAAGCATTCATAAGTACCAGAGATAGAGGTTTTCCCATCCGAGTCCCCCTAACAAATTGGCGACTCTGCTGGGGAAAAGAGATTGTAAAGTTTTGTTGAAGTATTTGGAAATCTCTGGTGTTCTAAAACTTAAAATTTTTCATTGCAGTTGAGTTAGCCCATCCGAGTCACCTAACAAATTGGCGACTCCGCTGGGGATATAGAGATCATATATCATATTTAAGAGTTACCCCAGAGTCTGGTTGCAGACAAGCATTCATAAGTACCAGAGATAGAGTTTTGCCCATCCGAGTCGCCCTAACAAATTGGCGACTCTACTGGGGATCGATATAATTAGTTATATTTGAAGTTTTTTTAGAATCTCTGGTGCTTTAATTCAAATCTACCATAACACTTATAGTTACTGAGGTCATTTTGAAAAGTTTTCATTTATCCCAAGCAATTGTTGGGTGGCGACTCTAAAGTTAAACCTCTGTGATCAGTGAGAAGTTAAGTAAATATCTTTCAAAATAAATACTAGGTCAAAAGCCAGAAAGAATCCTGAAACTGCATTGGATGGTGGATTTGCTTCAACTTCAAGAATGGAGATGTCTTGGAGAAAGAAAAGAAACAAGTCAACATAGATGAAACTCCTCCAAGAAGAAAAGAAAGTAATACTAGGAGAGAGGTAGATGGCAATACTTCAAAATATGAAAAAGCTCCAGAGAAAGTACTAGAAACACCTATAGCTACTTCTACTTCTAGTGAAAGAGAGGGAACAGATACAATTAGTTCAGATTCTGAAGAAGTTCCCTCTTATGAGCTTGCAAAAGAAGAGAGACTCATCATGAAACATCTTGCCCTTATTCAACAGATGAAAAGGGAAAAAGAATTTAGAAAAAAGAAAAAACATGAAAAGAAAGATGTTGATAAAATTAAAAGATCTTTAAGATACCAAACCACAAGGAATATAGAGAGATCTCAAAAGGATCAAGAAATACCACTCACTCAAAAAGCTTCTAGTTCACAAAATGTTAAAGGCAAACAAAAGATGACTGAAAGCAAAATTGAGGAACCTAAGTTTCAGAGGCCTTTAACATAGCATATGTCCAAGTTGGATAGTGATCTTGAGAAACTAAGAATTGAAAAGGAGACCATGGAACAAATGCTAGAAAAGGCAAAAATGGAAGCTGCAACAATTGAAATGAAGAAGAAAATAGATTTTTTGCAGTCTTCCAAATATTCTTATGCTGGAACAGAGAATACAACAGCTTCTAAAGCAAAAGCCACTACTTTTAAAGAGAATGATAATTTTCAAAGAAAACCATTGCATATTGAGAGGTATAAATAGTTTAACTTCATTGGTATCCCTGGATACCCTAATACATTTCCAAAAGATGTGGGTGATATAGGAGAAAAGCTCCCAAAGTTTGCAGGTAACAATGTTATTTCTTGTGAAACACACTAAGAAAATTTATTGATTTTGTTGATGATTTAAATATCACTCATGAAGATGTGTTAATGAAGCTTTTTGCTCAGTCTCTAGTAGAGGATGCTAGAGAATGGTTTAGAAGCCTTTCTAATGGTTTTGTTTCTTCCATGGATGAGTTAATTGAATTGTTTAAAGATCAGTATGGTGATAAAACAAACAAAGGATTCTTGCTTAATGAGTTCAACAACATCAAAAAGAATTACAATGAAGAGGTCACTGAGTTTAATACCAGATTTCAAAGAGCAATGCACAAATTGTTTCAAAAAATAAGGCTGGATGAAGAGGTGTGTTAAGCAACTTATTTGAATGCCTTTGATTCTAAAATGGGATATGCTTTTAGGGATAAAAACCCTAGAACTCTGACTGATGCTTATAAGATAGCAGTAAATATTGAAATGAACAGAAGGGTGTCTGGTAAATTAAATAGGAGAGATGATTCAAGGTTTAGTAAGAGTAACCTAAAAGAACCAGATTATAAGGAGATTAGGGCTCCTCAAAATAATAGACCTTCCTATAACAATAGTTACAATCCTCAAAATAGAATGCAAAATCATCCTTATGGAACTCAGTTTAAGGATGGGAAGCCTATTGTTTCATCTAGAAAAGAGAAAATTGATAACAGAACTCCAGACCCTTTGCATAAAAATGTTGTCCATTTATGCAATGATGATTTCTGGTGTGAGGCTTGTGAAGCCCCACTCAACCCTGATTTTTGTATTGTTTCCTTGGATTTGAAAGTAAATGAATAACAAGGAAATGATGAAGGTGAACAATGTGATCATAACATGACAAATGCCTATTCATGTCATGATGTAGATTCAGACAGTGAAACTGAAAATCACAATTCATATGGTTCACAAAGAAATGTAGAAAATCATCATCAACAAATTTTATCAAATAGTGAAGCAGAAGAAACTGATGACCATATAAGATGTTATGCTCAAGAGAATCAAGATCTTCCATTTATCAGGAAAGCTTCAAATGAAGAGAAAGCAAAGATTACTGCAGATTTAGTGAACAATGCTAGAAGTAATTACCATTTAAGAAACAAAGTAGTGGGTGGTACTGGTAGTCAACCATCTGGTGTGTTTATAAAAGAAAACAAAATAGACACCAAATATGTATAGAAGAAGGAAGGACCTGGGGAAAATACAAACAAACCTAAGGTCAAAATTGTGACAAAAGCCTTAGAGAACCAAATGTTGAACAAAAAGGAAAATTGAAAGAGCAAGAAACAAGTACTTCTACTCTTAGGGTAGAAAATAGAAAATCTAAAGAACCAACTCTGAATATACAGATTGAGGAGAAACAAGTACTTCTACTCTTAGGGTAGAAAATAGAAAATCTAAAGAACCAACTCTGAATATACAGATTGAGGAAAATGATATTATTGTTGAAAAATCAAAACCCTCAGATGTAAAATATACTCCAATAGATATGGGTCATCGTTTATCTCAAATGACTGTGAAAGTGCCATTTTTAGAAATGATGAGAATCAAAGAACATAAAGAAAAGATTTTGTCATTATTAAACAGTGAAGGTTCAAAATACAGACAATGTTGATAAGAACCCAATTAACAAAGGGAAGGAAGTTGAAGTATTAATTACTGAAATTCCTCAAATTTTCTTAAACACAACTTCTTCCCCTAAAGTTGTTGACCCATTTTTTCTTTCACTAGTAATTAATGGAAGGATGCTAAAAAATTGTATGATTGATTCAGGAGCATCAAACACTGTTATTCCGGTGGAAATTATGAGGTCTATGGGACTACAAGTGGACACTCCTCATGGGAGATGTCAAGCAATGCATTCTAGAGAAGTCCCTGTGATTGGTACCATTGAAGCTATGCCTTATAAATTAGCAATATGTCCTGATGTGGTGTTTGTTAGGGTTTTTCTTGCTGAACCTTCAAGAGGTGTTTGAATACTTGATTAACTCTATGACTCCCAATATTTGAAACTAATGATCCAAGCAAGAGAAAACTCTAATCAATGAGGATTTATGATAATATTTGGGGAAACTTATTATCACCTCCTTCTTTTTAGGTTCCACAACACCCAGGCAGGTATTACCAAGTTGTGTTAGAGCTGGAGAAGATTACCAAGCTATACCATTAAAGATTGTAGCAGAAGGACAAGAGTATATTGTTAACCTAACAAAGGTCCTAAAGCATGAGACCATTGATGAGCCTGCTTTCAAAAGGCAAAAGCTTGATATTGGTGAAGCTTCACATGCTTTAACCTATGTAAGAAAGGAAAAGAAAAAGGATAGAGTAAGTGCCCTTATTCCTGGAAATAGACTTTATGATCACCAGTTGAGGAAAGAGATTAGAAAAGGAAAGAAACTACAACAGGAGGTTGAAGAAGAAATTAAATTACCTCTCCTAACTGGTATTGATGAAAGAATTATCCATCAACAAAAGTTCCTTGATGATGACAATTTCATCAAAACTCAGGAGTTCAAAGATTTCCTTAGGTGGAATAAACAGAGACAAGTAAGTGAACAACTGAGATTGGAGGGAGGAGAACCAGTCACTAATGAGGCCCTGCTAGCCATACAAAACTATGATCCTGAGTCTGAAGAAATAACTCCTGAGGAGGCCAGGAAGTTGGTTAAAGAAAGTGGTATGTTACTTGCTAAGGGTTGGTATCTAGCATCAGTCTTCATAATAGATCAAATCAGAAGGCAGCCAGACTTGAAATTGACATCTGAAGTACAAGTTGGCAAAATGATCAAAGGATTTGGATATGATCCAAAATCTCAAGCAGTTGCAATGTGGAGCCTAGCTCCTAAGGATCAGAAACCAGCTCTGTTAAGCATTCAAGAGAGCATGGTGGGGAATCAAATGGCATGGTTAGTCAACAACACAAATGACATGGAGATTTCTTAGATTTTGACTTATTGGGCACATCTGAATGAGGATAAAACAAAGCATCTATCCCAGAAATGTGATATTTTGATAAATGAGGCTAGTGCCATAGACAAAGATAGGGAGATGTGTTACATTAAGATACATGCTTTAGAAAATTCAGTTGAGGATTTGAATAGGCAATTATTGGAAAAGCCTGAAGTTATCCCTACCACACCCAAAGAAAGTGTAAACGCAGAAGTCCAGGCAAACGAAACAGGGAACAATGCAGAAACAAGGGAAGGGATAAGTGAGTGTAATGAGAGGGTCTATGGACCATTAATAAATATTTTCCAGCATAGGATAGATATCCTAAAAGATAAAACTGATTTGGTACTAGCTGCATATAATAAATTACCTATTTTACATGCTGAGGCAACTACTTACCTTAATATTTTGAATCCTTATTTCTCAACTTGGTCAAATAGGACACAACTTTTTGAAATTTTGGCCTCTTTACAGCCACATAGGCAAGATTTGCCAGAGATAGTGACCAAGGTTGGTGAAGAGATAGCCAAAATAAATGTGACTTTACCTTTCTTCAAAGGTAAGTTAAATCAGATTGAGGCAATATTGAGCTACGATAAAGTCCTGGATGAAGCATTCAAGGCTGAGACTGACATGAATAAATTTGTGACAGATGTTAAAGGAATTACAGATGCTAGGTGGGACAGGCAGAAAACACAATTGTAAGATATTCAAAGTTTTAGTTGGCCTGTAGAGAGTGATGTGGCAGCATGGGATATAATGACAAAGCCTAAGAAGAAGAAGCCTACCACAATTGACCTCGACATAATTGATGAGGAATAAAGGAATGTTAGAGCACCTTGTATAGATTTCTTGGAAGACAAGCAGGTTAGTCATCACCAAAATCAAATCAGGGACTATCCTCAGCATACACAACCAAAGATTTCGAAGATCACATGAAGACAAAAAAGAAAATTGGATTTCATCCTCTGTTTTGTCTTTCCACCGCTTGGTTTTTCTTGTCTTTTGTTTTATCTATATTTAGGGTTAGGTATCTAAAACAATCCAAAGCTTGTTACATCCTTTCCTTAAGGATTCCAAGATGTTTTAGGTATATATATAGATCAATTTTGTAACTTAAGAAGGTGGTGAAATATAATTGTAAGCCAGACTACAGATTTGGGTCTAAGTTTTTTGAGCTTTTGGTCTTTATATGTATGAATCAAGAACATAAATAAAATACAGTGCAGTTTCTCTTCTATATTGTTGTTGTCTCTTTACTTATTGTGTATGCTCTTTTATGTTTAATCTGTAAGGCATTTTAAGCATATTGGTTACAAGGTAGCTATCTAATTGCTTGCAAGTTTCTTTCAAGGGAAGAACTAAGTTTCGTGAGTAGTTTTAGGGAGCATAACAATATCTAAGGATTTGATACAGTGATGTGGAAGTGACAGGGTAATTTGTAAGGCATCTTTCTTGAGTTGCATATAGGTTGTAAGGCAATCTATAGTATCTTTATTTACTTTTATGTGGATTTGCATCTTTGACTTTGTAGCCCAAGGATAGGCACTAGTCTAGAATCTGTCAAGTGGTTTATCATCATCCAAGTAACTCAAAATATACAAATCTCTTATATTTATAGTCAGACACATATAAGTTTAAGTAATTGTATCAAGATATACAATTCATTTTACTAATCCCTTTGAGAGAGGATTAAAATAGGTTACCATTCCTAAAGTTCTAAGAACTAAAAAAAGAAGGATGAACATCCTTAAAGCACTAATGTTTGTTGTTACCATTTCAATAGTTTTCATAGTTAAGCTCCGTGTCAAGTTGTTTTCAGTCTTATGCAGAGTAATTTACAAGATAATACAGTAAATAAGAAACAAATCAGTATCCACATTTACTAATATATAGGTAATACCTGCCTGGGTGTCGTGGAACCTAAAAAGGAGGTGATAATAAGTTTCCCCAAATATTATCATAAATCCTCATCAATTAGAGTTTTCTCTTGCTTGGATCATTAATTTCAAATATTGGGAGTCATAGAGTTAATCAAGTATTCAAACACCTCTTGAAGGTTCAGCAAGAAAAAACCCTAACACCTCCTATCAGCTCTTATCTATATAAACAAGCTAACTTGCATGTAATTTATATATTTGGAGATATATTGGACATGCTAGGATAGCATAATAGAGATTTCCCTTGATGTTGTTACGCCTTGGAGCATATACATCAAGTTTGTCTAACAGTGTTATTCTGCTTGTTTATTTCCAATTATTTGTCTAATACTTTCAATTGGATTTTGGGTTATATCTATTTTAACAGATTCTAACATGGTATCAGAGTGTGTTTTGAAATTTTAAATTACTTAGAGGTCTTGTAAAATATTGTTTCTAATTTCTCTTGCATTTCGTACGATTTGGAGAACATCAATATTTATGAAGATCCAATAAGTCTCTTTGTGCATATATGTTGTTTTTCTTGATCTATTGATTACAGTGCTTTGAAGAATTTGGAGAGAAATTCTGACTGCACCATTGTGTCTAGAAGGCTTGAGAAAGTCAAGATTGGCTTCTATTTCATCCAATTTGAAGATCATTATTTACAAAACTGAAAATTTTAGCTCAGATCTGGAAGACACAGCTAGCAAACAAAGCATTTTTGGGCCAAAAGGACCCTGCCATTGTGTCTGGAAGGCCTCACAGAAGAATTTTGCTATAAAATTTGCCCAATTTTGGTGTAGGGAGCTTTTGTGGCAAAAAATATTTTGCCCATAGAGGTCGTTCAGCCCTTGGCACGCAAAACGAGGCATTTTTTGTTATAAAAAAAAATTTAAGTGTTGTTCAAAAGCATTGGGGCCTTTAAAGCTAGTAGGGATGACCTCAACCGCCATTGCCCGACCGATACAACTCAGTTGACACAGCCCAACAGGCGACTTCCGCTACCACCACCCGGCCGACACCACCGTCGCCGCTCGGCCACCACCGCCGAGCGCGATCTCTAGCTCTAAAAATTGACGACCATCAAGCCATAAAAATAGTGCAGAATGTATTTTTGCGGCGATGCCCATACAGTCGTCAAATTTAATCTCTTAGTTTGCTGACGTCATCATCTGGTTTAAAAATTTGCCTTCACCATTGGATTTTTATGTTTTTCAGTCCATCTTCAAAGGCTCATATCTTGCTCAATTTTAATCTTTTTTTCGAGAAATTTGTTTTTATTTGGGCTAGAATTTCCTGAAGTTTCCAGTGGTAGAATTAGTTTTGCATTTTGGTGGTCTTCATGACTGTACATGTCTAATCCTGCATTCTGCAACTTCCGGAGCTTCGTTTGGGGACATACGGTGTCAAAAAATTTCAAACGAGATATCAATGAAAAGCTGGAGATGAGCTCTTCATTTTAAAGGTGGTTTGGATCAGATATTTTGTTGTTTTACCCAATTTTTTGCAAGTTGAAGTTATTTCTTCATTTCACCATAACTTTCACTCCGGTGCTCCATTTTCCAAAAATGATATATCACCGGAAAGCTAGTGAAGAGCACTACACATCTAGAGTGTTCATTTTTCCAGATTTTATCTCTAGCTCATTTTGTATCAGAAATTGTAATTTCGGCCATTGTGAGCCTATTGAGGATTGTAACTTGGAAAAGAGCTTTGTAAACGCACTGAATTAAAGTGTCATCTTGTAATATCTAGGGGGTATTTTTTGATCTAGTAAAAGAGGGGTGGTCTCATGCACTCTCTTTCTATGTGATTTGTTTCTTCCATTCCACACAATAATCTTATTTCTGCATTAAAATGGATCAATCAACAATACCATTACTCACACCTTGTGTTGAAACTGAATCAACATTGCTTGTGGAAAAGCCTAAATTGTTCAACAAATGTGATGAAGCATATGGTACTCTGTGCATGGTTGTATCTCCTAATCTTCTTTTTCATGTTGAATCTGCTACAACTCCAAATGATGTATGGACAACATTAGAAGGATTGTTTGGGAAATAAGATGAATTAAGGGTGCACCAATTGGAGAATGAGTTGATAGGGTTAAACCCATGTAACTTTGATACAATTCAAGACTTCATCACAAAGCTAAAGGCTTTAAAATTGCAATTAAAAGCATGTGGGATATAAGAAAGATTCACAATTGATTCTGAGTAAGCTTTCCAAACTTGGTCAAAATGATTCAGTCTTTGTTTCTACATTCTATGCCACTAAAAGTGCCTTAGGAACCAACTATAAAATGCCTTCTCTTGATGAGTTTGCAAATGAGCTCACAAAAGAAAATTTGATTCACATGAGCACAATGAAGCCCTCTAAGTCTCATGCCTTGGCTGCAAATTAGGGTACAAGAGAACAAAGAGGACCTTCCAAGAAAGAAAAGAAATTTGATGCCCCAAGAGCAACAATGAGGCATCTTCTTCAAAAGATGATAAGCCCAAGAAGGAGAAAACAATGTGTGTCTATTGTAAGAAACTTGGCCATGATGAACACAAATGTATGAAGAAGCAAATTGATCACTTGTCTCATCTTCTTGAAAAGAACAACATCAAGGTGTCTGATTCTGTCAAGTCAAGTTTCATCTCAAGAGTCTACAAAGGACACATGTAAAGGGAAAGGAAAGGGTAAGGCTCTAGTTGTTTTTGCCTCACAACCATATTCCTGGATAATCGATTCGGGTGCTTCGCACCACATGGCTTCATCAAAAGAAAGTTTTCCTCCTTGGAGTCATGTTCTATGCCATCTATTCTTTTGGGTGATGACACTCTTGCTGAAGTGCATGGGAGACAGTCTGTTGACATGAGCGAAGGAACATTTTATGATGTCCTTTGTGTTCCATCTTTGTCAACTAATCTCCTCTATGTTTATCAGATCACTCACACAGGCTCTGGCAAGCGGGTTGAGTTTACTCCAGACACGGTGGTAATCAATGACATGCACAATGGGTCTACAGTTGCAGTGGGAAAGGCAGATCATCAGTCCAGACTATATCACTTTTCTCACTTTGATCCTGATTCTCCTTCACTTGCATTGCTTACTCAAATGAAGTGATTCATTTATGGCATCAGCGGTTTGGCCACTTGAACTACTGCTACTTACAGCAGCTCAATCAGCAAGACATGGTTACAAGGTTTCCGTCTATTTGATTTTCTAATGGAGTTTGTCAAGGATGCATTCTTGGAAAACATCCTGAAGAAAAATTTGATAAAGGCAAAGCATGGAGAGCCACACAACTTTTGGAGCTTGTACACAGTGATTTGGCAAGACCATTTCCACATCCTTCTTTCAGCAGAGCCAAATATGTCTTGACATTCATTGATAATCTTTCCCAATATACTTTTGTATATTTTCTCAAACAAAAGTCTGAAGTCTTTGAGTAATTTCAAGAATTAAAAGCTTTTGCAAAGAAACAAATAGGGAAAAGTATCAAGGTTTTGCGTCCCGATAATAGGGAGGAATATGTCAATCAAAGGTTTGAGCAGTTTTGCATCTCAGAAGGAATTAATCTTCAACACACAGTTCCCTACACTCCACAACAAAATAGAGTTGTAGAAAGAAAAAAACTGGTCCTTAAAGGAAATGGCCAACTGTATGATCCACTCCAAATCATTGGCACCTCAGTATTGGGCAGAGGCTATCAACTGTGCATGTTATATCCAGAATCGGGTTCCTCATCGAGCCATGAAGGGGGTAACTCCTTTTCAAGCTTGGACTAGTTGAAAACCCACAATCAAACACTTTCGAGTGTTTGGGTCTCCTGCATGGGCCCACATTCTAGCAGAGACACGCAAGGCTATGGATCCGCAAAGTAGACCTTGCATATTTGTTGGGTATCCAAATGGTGTCAAAGAATATAGGCTTCTCCATCCTACCACACATTAACTTTTCATAGAGAGGAGTGTTCATTTTGAGGAAGATACCCCCAGTTCCTCTTCTATCACTTCTCTATCATTTATTCCTATGGAGACATTGTAACTGCATCATGATAGTTCTTCTGAGGCTTTTGATCGTCCTGATCCAGATGAGGAGTCTTCTTCTGCTTCAAATACTAATGATGAGGATCAATCTTCCTCCTCTCTCAGTCATCATTCAGAGGATGATGATTCTCCTCTAGATTCTCCAAATGCTCCAGCCACTGGGCCTCATTGGGCTCGTCAGACATTGGAGTCAACAGGTGATTGGGTTGGTGATCCTTCAGATGAGAGAAGAACAAGGTCATAGATTGAGCAAGGTCCACATCTCTTCATTGCTACAGCTTCCGATCCACAATCATTTCAGGAAGCTTCTAGTATCCCTGAGTGGGATGTTGCTATGCAAGAGGAGTTCAATTCCTTAGAGAGGAACCATACTTGGGATTTAATCCCTCTTCCTAAGGGAAGGAAACTTGTTCGGTGCAAGTGGATCTATCGAACAAAATTTTTTGTAGATAGGTCGGTTGATAAGCATAAGGCTCGCCTAGTTTCCAAAGGATTCTCCCAGGTTCCTGGGATTGACTACTCTGAGACATTTGCGCCAGTTGCCAAGATGAATTCCATCCAACTTGTCCTTGCCATTGTTGCATCCCATCGTTGGGATGGGAAGTTCATCAAATGGATGTGAAGAGTGCTTTTCTTCACAGTGACTTTCAGGAGGAGATATATATGGAGCAGCCACAGGGGTTCATCCAAGATCCTTCACTTGTTTGTCGCCTTCGGAAGTCTCTATGGCCTTAAACAGGCCCCTTGAGCCTGATATGCCAAAATGGACTCCTTCCTTCTGTTAGTTGGGTTCACTTAGTTCCATTTTGACCCAAATGTCTACATTTTGCAGCAGGATGATACTCTCACTTTCCTTGTCCTCTATGTTGATGACTTGTTGATCACGGGGAGTCACTCATCCCACATCACGACAATCAAAACTGCCCTTCATGATCACTTCTTGATGTCTGACTTAGGCCTCTCCACTACTTCTTAGGGATTGAGATTACTCAGTCACCTTCTGGTATATTCATTGGACAACCTAAGTATGCTCTTAATATGCTCTCCTGATTTCGCATGACTGATTGTAAGTCTGCACCGGCTCCATTTCTGTCAGGAGTCAAACTTGAGGCTTCTTGTTCTTCACCCTTGGTTGATGCTACCTTGTATCATCAATTGGTTGATATCCTCATATATTTGACTCATACAAGACCTGATATTTCCTATCCTATGGGCATGGTTTCTCAATTTATGTAGGAGCCACATGAACTGCATTGGAAAGAAGCTAAGAAAATTCTTCATTATATCCAAGGTACTCACAGTTATGGCATTCATTATAAAGCAGGTGTGGATATTGACTTGGTAAGATACACAAATTCAGAATGGGGAAGCGATTCTCAGCATCCTAAGTCTACTTCAGGGTATTGCTTCTCTCTCGGTTCAAATCCAATTTCTTGGTCGAGCAAGAAGCAGTCTGCTATTGCTCTTTCATCCACTGAGGCTGAGTATTGCAGAGCAGTTAATGCAGCTATTGAGGCCAATTGGCTTTAGAACATCCTCATTGAGTTTGGAATTCCTTTCTGAAAGCCAACAATCATCATTTGTGACAACCAGAGTGCCATTCAAATTTCTCGCAATCCGGTACATCACCAACGGACCAAGCACTTTGAGATTCACATGCACTACATTCGGGAGTTGATTCATGAGCAAGTCCTTGACCTTCAGTATTGTCAAAAATCTGATCAAACTGCAAACATCTTCACCAAAACCTTCACTGAAATCAAGTTCATTCATTTATGTGCTTTGCTTGGGGTGCGACAAGTGTCTACTTCTACGAGGACTTTTTAGTCTCTTATTTTCTCTCTTTTGGAGAGGATTTTTTTTCCACTGGGTTTTCTCCTTTTCTCTGGTTATGAGAGCACGCATTGTAGTTGTACATGGGTACCTAACATGGCTATGTTTCCAAGACCCATAAGCTATGCATTGCATTAGTGTCCTCCCCAAGTTGCACTTAAGGGGGGTGTTAGAGTAAATGGTTCTTTTCCATTTCACTCTTGACTTAAGTTTACTTAGGTGAACTTATTTATTAGGAGGATTTCATTTATTTGGATGTTATATTTAGGAGGATATTGTTCAGTCATACTTTGACTCCAACTCCTCCTTTGATATGGTTGAGTCCTACTTGAACTCTAACTCCTAAGATATGGTTGAGTCCAATTTGGTTTCAACTCTTCTAGAGGGTGTTGTTGAGTTCCATTAGGACTCTACTTCCTCTAGGTTGAGACACTTGTCTCAACCTTGTCCATGCCTCCTATCAACTCTTGCCTATATAAACAGGCTAACTTGCATGTATTTTATATATTTGGAGATATATTGGATATGGTAGGATAGCATAATAGAGATTTCCCTTGATGTTGTTATTCCTTTGAGCATATACATCAAGTTTGTCTAACAATGTTATTTTGCTTGTTTATTTCCAATTATTTGTCTAATACTTTCAATTGGATTTTGGGTTATATCTATTTTAACAGATTCTAACAATGTCACTAGGAGGATCAATATCAGAGCATATGATGAGGAAGAAAGGTCATCAAAAGGTATCCTCATTTACTAGTCAAGATAGGACTGGTCATAAAGAGCACTCTATTTCAAATCCTAGACTTGGAATTAGGATATAACATGTTGCTCGGAAGGCCATGTATACATGAAATGCAAGCTGTACCTTCAACATAGCACCAGTGCATCAAATTTCCTTACCAAGGTGCAGAAATCATCATTGAGGAAGATCCCAACCCCTTCCAATATTGCAACACTATAAGAGGCAGTACAGACAATCAGGAAGCTACTATTCATTTCACTTCTGATTCCATTCCTAAGGACATACCAAGAAAGGTGGTTAAGATATCAATCCAAGAAAAAGGGTGTGGTGAATACAGCTATGAAGAAGCCTTTACAATCACCAACATGCCTCAATCTCCTCGATTGTATGGAAAGCCTAGACTAGCAGAAACAAATAAAAATCCAGCAACAGTGTTATTCAAATGTCTGCCAACTACATTATTTAAATGGGGAGACATAAGTGCAGAAAATCCCTTTGATCCATGTTGTCCCTAATTTTGCATTCCCCAAAATTGGGGCAATGCTATGCAATTCTCAGTTGATTGTTAGGAGTTTTTCTCTTAGCGTGTTGATGTTTCGGGAGGAGTATTTTTCAATGGAATCAGTCATCCCTTGATTTCTAGTTGTTCTATCTTCTAACTAAAACATCAAGTCCTTTTCTTTTTCCTATTTTTTCTCTTTTCGCTTTGTTTTGTGTCTTGTTTTTGTTTCAAGTTTTAGTTGGCGTCCTTGGTGTTTTAGTGGTGTTGCGAGCAGTTTTTCGCGTTCTTCCAAGGTCAGTAGAGAAATGGTCTTTTCTGGTCGACAACCTAAAGTGTAAGCTTATTTTGTGTGTGTGATAGATTTTAAATTCTATCTTAAAAATTTGCGCTACTCTACGAAGTTTTGCTTAGAAATTTTAATGATAGCGCGATTTTGAATTAAATTCGCATATCAGATCGTTAAATTATAAGACGCATACGAATATCTTAAGTTCTTTAGCATTTAAAATAAATTCTAAAAATGATTAGTGTTTATACATATATTGTTTAAATAAAATTATTTTAAAACGACCAGATCAAGTTGAGATTTATTAAAGATTAATTGCTTGGTAAATTTCGTAATCTGTTGATTTTATTATTTAATCAAAATGACTTATTATTATTATTATTTTTTAAAAAATAATAATAATAATAAATTATAAAATAATAGCTAATTATGATGTTTATTCATAATTAATTATATTATAATATTACTTTTAAATAATAAAATATACCTTCTCTCAAGAGGTGGTAATCGCCGGAATTAATTAAAATACATATGCTATACGTTACTTAACTCATGTCTTGCGTATAACATATGCTATGTCGCTTCATTCAGCCCGCGAGAGTTAAAGAAAATGCATATAGCATATGCTATTTTATTCATTAAAAAGTGGTGTCTTATCTTCTGCGCTGGCTAATGATTAGTGACATGTCAATTACATTAAGCTTTTGCATATCATATATATGCTTTTCGGTGGTTTAAGCCCGCGGCCCAGATAACTAATAGTTATCGGGCTTGCATGATTTTCATTTTTTTCAATGCATGTCTTTAATCATCCATAACATATTATGCGTTTGGCATATCGCATGGCGTCAAAATGTATATATATGTCTATTGATTGAGAAAGCCCGCGGTGATAACTAATGGTTATCGGGCTGCTTTGACTTTCATTATTAAACGACATGTCTATTCCGTCGATTGCATATGCTATTGTGTATGTTTCTAAAGCCAAATGTTATTATCATATGAAATAAAACTTAAACGCATATGCTATTAAATCCCGCGGCACTGCTTAATAATGTTTGGCATTTTAAAAAAAAGGGAATTTGCATATCGCATGTTATCTCAAGCAATATGCGATGAGTTATGTATTCAATACATGGCATTTCTTTAACTCATGCATTCTATCAAAGCTGTTGTATGAAATTACATATGTGTTAGCATATGTATTGAAATACATATGTTAATGAATATGTAATTTCATTCAAAAGGAAAACTAAAGGAAGCTGGAGGTTATCGGTGGTGTTTGGATTGCATATTACCATGCACAAACATAATTTATTCTTTGCACAGCACCACAGTTAGTTAATAAGCAGCTTTTAAAGGATTTTATTATGGAGAACTGACTATGGTGTCTTTGCAAAGCCTTGGACTTCTTCTTTTCCAAGGAAATGGTCTTTTAAAGTACAGTTAGGTGGATGTTTTTTCCCTCTCAATAGCAATTTCGAGATTCTTGCTTTGATGAAGTCTTGTTTCTCTACAAAAGGTGGAAGACATGCCATGATTATAGGCCATGTTCTTGAAGGTTTCTTCATGTTTTCTTGCTATTTGCATGCTATTTTTGTTGCATGACGAACATTTGTCTTTCCCAAAGCCAAGACCAACTATGTTACCTTTGTTTTTGACAAGATTTTGTCAAATCTAGAGCCTATATAACCTTGCTAAATTCCTCTCAATAGCAATTTCAAATTTCATCTCTTCTCTCAAGTTTTGCTTTGAAGAGGAATTTGCTCTTTCTTTTTGCAT
>MU223818.1:2579015-2591451 GCA_018584345.1 Thuja plicata | reverse complement strand
ACACACGGGAGCACCTGACCCAAACATTATTCATAAGTCTCTTACCCAATTCGAGACTTGTATTAATTTTCTCTAGTGTTGTTGCAACACTTAAGTTTTAGAAGTGTAGAATCTTTGACAAATTGCATGAAAATATGTAACACATTCTCATGTAATCATGCTCAAGGTACATTAGGTCCTGAAGCATTGAATAAGTCAAAGGTTAGTTAGTTATAGATAGACTTTGAATAGTTAAAAGTTTTTTAGTTTGTTAGAGATAAGGATTGAATAAATCAAAGTGGTCAAGGGTTTCCCCTTTCTTCTCCACTTTTCTCTCTCCTCTTTTCCTATATAAAGGAGAGAGCTCATTGTAATTCTTTATCTTTTGTTTGTGCAAATAAACTATAGGAAAAATTCTTGAGTTCTGAAGACTTTGTGCTTCATTGTAAGAGAGTTAAGCATTTGAATAAAGGAAGAAAGATTGACAGACTTTGTGTTGTCATTTTGAAAATCAATAGATGTATTCTTATGTTGCACTTATTGATCCCTGTTCAAATTAAAATAGTTTCTTTGTTTAAATCATTTGAGCATCTTTAATTCAAGTTTTCTGAAGACTTTGTGCTTCAGGAAATCGGCATTACTATAGAAATTAGTGGCTGATATACTCCAAGGACTGAAGACTTTGAGCTTCAGTATTGGATAATAGATTAGATTACTGATTCGAGGTGAGGTCAGGAGACTTTGAGCTCATTGTATCACCTCGTCTTTAGATAAATCAACCGCTGCCTCGTTTGATTGTTCTTACATCAATCATCAAGTCATCAGCATTACTGTTGCAAGGTGAGCTGTATGTGTTATAGTTCAGTTCTACTTGAAGCCACCTGCGGTAAGAAGGGAGCCTCCCCTATTGCTGAGAGGAGAGAGAAATCTCACATACTGCTGCCTAAAACACAGGTTTTGCAAGTTGTAGTCTTAGTGACTTGCAAAATATTTGGCCAATAGTTTTTGGTAACTCTGCTAGGGATACAAACACAAGGTTGATTGGAAGTTCACTTAAGAAGACTTTGAGCTTCTATTTGAGTTTCTCGTCCCGGAGAAGCAACAAAGGACTTTGCGCCTTTAACGGACACTTTGCTTCTTTTACAATATTTTACTATTGTTTTGAGTTTAAATCTATTATCTACCTTCACTTTGCAATCTTTTTCTAAAATAAGAGAAAAGGATTAATCATTTATTCTACAGGAGAGAAATAAGCGAAGTTCCATCTAAAATATTTTCAAAAGTGAATTCTTCTAGACTGGCTCAAAAGATTCAAGCTAGAAGAATTCAAGTACTACTATCGATGGAGGAAGGGTGAATCATCAAAATTTGCACCAAGTCTTGCTCAACAAGCTAGGCTTGCCCTTCTAGCTCCTACATTGCCACTCACACGAACAACTAGTTATCCACCATCAAAGAAAAAGAGCTTGGATTATAGTGAAGAGACATCTTCCTTTTTCAAGCCATTAGCTCAATCTACTCCACCTTTTAATTTAATGGCCGTGGGTCCATGGGGAAATGCTTTTGGTCCTCTTGACCTTACTCCACCCGTACACACTCTTCCTCCAGGCTCTCGTAAGAATTTTCCCAAGTTCTATGGAGATGGAAAGCAACATCCTGATGAACATATTAAGGCTTTTTATATTGCATGTGGCGTTCTCGGGGTAGAGCATGAAGATGTATCGGTAAGGCTATTTGTGGAAACTTTGCAGGGCATTGTTGCTGATTGGTTTTTCCATCTTGCTACTGGCCCTATCACAAGTTGGGATTCTCTTCAAACCAAGTTTGAAGAGCGTTTCAAGCCTGCTGAGGATGAGCATGCTTTACTTGCTCAATTGACTCAAATGAAGAAAGATGCGTAGGAAGGAATGCACGAGTTCATTGCTAAATTCAATAAGTTGGAAAATAGAATTCCTACTGCTTCACGGCCTACTCCTGAAAATCTAAAGTGTTTCTTCATCAATACGCAGTTGCCTAAAGTAAGTTTTCTTTTGAGACGGTCAGTTCCGATAAATTTATCTAATGCTCAAACCCTGGCAACAGAGATTGAAGATGATCTTATCATGGCTGGAAAGATCCGCAAAGATAAGAAAAGAGGGAGTTTTTCAAATGGAAATTCCTACAATGACGCGTCTACTTCAAATAGTACAGATCCAATGGTTCAAAAATTAGCAAATGAAGTGCTAGCACTGAAGAAGAAGATCTCTCAAGGGTCATTCGCTGCCCCGTATAAGGACGTTCCAAGGAGAAAATTTCCTAATGTTGCTCATAATTATGCGGCAAAGAACCAAGCAAGGCTTCCTCCTCCTCCGGAGAGGCTTGCTCTTGAAGCAACCCGCCAGGCAGGACAGCCACGGGGTATTATGAAAGTGATCAACCTGGTGTAACATTAGATGATTATCAAGCAGAGGAGAATGCTGCTCAATATACTGAAGATGAAGAAGCAGCTGACAACTCTAATATTGGGTATGTACATTATGATGGTACCGATCCAGAGGAAGATTTTGCTCATGCCTATGCGGTTATGACACGATCTCAAACAAAGACGGCACGGCAGAAGGAAGAAGAAGATAAGTTGAATCAAGATACTCAAGTACCTGTGACTATTACCAAAAGAGGTAATTCTCTTCCTTTTCTTCCTAAGAATAGCCAAGTGAGTTCTTCTCCTCAGTCAGTATCTACTAATGTACCAAAACCTAGTGTGTCTAATCCTAAGAATCAGACAGACATTTCCTTTATGTCCATGGCAAGTTCTTTTCAAGCCTTTGATATTATAGACCATGCCAAGAAGACTAAGATCCAGATGTCTGAGGTTGAATATTTACAATCATACCCAGATCAGCTGGAAAGCCTGCACAAACTTCTGTCACTGTCCCAGATTCAAAGAATCTCCCAAACAACTTGGTAACAATTCCTTCATCCATTCCAGGAAAAATAGAACCTTTCTATATTTCCCTATTGATTAATGGTTACAAGTTGAGCAATTGTGTCATTGATTCTGGGGCGTCAGATAATRTTATGCCTGCCAAAGTTGCTAATGCATTAGRMTTAACTTTGACAAAATCTTTTGGTCATTGTTATTCCATGGAGAATAAACAAGTGCCGCTTAAAGGTCAAATCAAGGATGCTCAGTTTGCGTTCTCTTCCTTTCCTGAAAAGAAGATCAAAATGACTGTTCTTGTCGCGGATGTTCCTGCTTCCTATGGTATGCTCCTGGGTCAAAATTTCTATAAAGACGTAGGAGGAGAACTGAGCATGGATATGTCTGAGGCACCAATTCCTGTTAAAGGAGTTATGCAGAAACTACTTCTAGAAAGGGAAACAAAGTACACAGTGGTGAAATCAGATGATCCACGTTCTCATATTCTTTTTGAATCAGCTAGCATGGGGAACTATTATCTTCATAGCTTAGAAATCTCAGAATTCACTCAAGATTATCAATCTGAAGCGTCAACTTCTCTATCAAATGAAGATAAATTTGCAGATGCTGAAGAAGAGTTAGTTTCAGATGAAGTACCTGCATCACTAGGGGATTCAGGAAATTCTTTTACAATGGTTGAAAAAGCTATGTCCTCAAGCTCGGCTAATGATGATTCAACTACCTTTCGGTTCCCTGATACAATCAATTCTAATGAAGTATGGATACTTGAGTTTGACGGCAGTTGCGCAGCAACCAATTTGGGAGTAGGAGTTGTGTTGATTTCTCCTCAAGGTAAAAATTTTCCATACTCATATAAGCTGCAGTTTAATAACACCAACAATACCGCTGAATATGAGGCATTGCTTCTAGGAATTGATGCCGCAAAGAACAGAGGGATTAAAAATTTACACGCCAAAGGTGATGCTGAGCTTGTGGTGTGTCAAGTAAGGAATCAGTATCAAACTAAGAATGAGGGACTCAAACACTATAGAAAATTGGTGTGGGATTATATAGGATTGTTTGATGCTTTCAATATCTCTGCGATTCCTAGGGAAATAAATGATAAAGCTGATTCACTTGCAGTTTCAGCAACTTTCTTAGTACCACATGAAGAATTCAAGCAAGATAGGTATACTATTCAATTATTATATCGTCCCAGTGTTCCTGATAATTCTAATCATTGGCAAGTATTCAATGATGATCAACAAATCATCCATTTCTTGGAAACGAAAGACAATTTTGATGAATTGTTTTTCGAAGGAAGTAGTTCTCCTTCTCGGGAGGATACATCTAGAAAGAACCTTGAAACTGGGGAAGATGTCATTCAGTTGAAAGGAAATAAAATTCTGAAGGGACTAGTTTCCCTGGAAAGATTGTTTGATAAGCATGACCGTTATATTAAGAATCAACAAGAAGCCATATCAAGTTCTGTCATGGAGTATGAAAGGTATAACCTGAATACAGAAGTTGATCCTAAATTTGTCAATATTGGCAAATGTTGCACACCAGAAGAAAGAAATCAGTTCATCCTTCTTTTGACTGAATACATTAATGTATTAGAATACTCATATGATGACCTGAAGTCTTTCCGGCCCAAGGTAGTACAGCATGATATTCCCTTAAAGACTGGAGTTTCTCCTTTCAGGCAGAAGCAGCGGCAGTATAATCCCAAAATCTCAGGAACCATCTTATCTGAAATCCAGAAGATGCTCGACGCAAGGATTATCTTCCCAATACAACACTCAACATGGGTGGCTAATATTGTTCCAGTTCGTAAAAAGAATGGCGAGATCCGCATTTGTGTGGATTTCTGTAATTTGAATCAAGCATCCTTGAAGGATAATTATTCATTGCCGATAATGGATCATGTGTTGCAAACCATAACCGGTTCTCAAATGTTGTCCATGCTTGATGGATTTTTTGGCTATAACCAAATTGAGGTAAGAGAAGATGATCAGTATAAAATAGCATTTACCACACCTTGGGGTACTTTCGCTTACAATCAAATGCCTTTCAGATTGATAAATGCTGGTGCAACATTTCAACGTGCTATGGATCTAGCTTTCCGAGATATCATAGATAAGTTTATCGTGGTATAACTTGATGACTTGATAATCTTTTCAAAGCAGCGTTCAGATCATCTGATACATCTTTGGTAGGTACTCGAAAGATGTCGAAGGCATGGGATTTCTCTCAATCCAAAGAAGTCTATCTTTGGGGTTACAGAAGGTAAGCTTTTGGGACACATTGTGTCTAAAGAAGGCATTAAAATTGATCTAGAGCGGGTCAAATCAATTCAAAATCTTACCTTACCTACTAGTAAGACTGCAGTTCATTATTTCTTCGGGAAGGTGAATTTCTTGAGGCATTTTTTTCCTGACTTTTCTGAGAGGACTCGCCATATTTCCAATATGATGAAAGGAACGACGGTTTTCCGGTGGAGTCCAGAAGGGAAGGCCTCTTTTAAAGAAATAAAAGAAGCAATTGCACATGCACCAGTGTTAGTCTGCCCAGACTACACTAAAGATTTTATCTTGTATAGTTATGCTTCTGAGCATACTATGTCAGCAATTATGGTACAGAAAAATAAAGAGGATATTGAGTCTCCTATTGCGTTCACGAGCTGTCCACTAAAATCGCATGAGTTGAAGTATTCTTTGATGGAGAAGAATGCTTATGTTGTTGTGAAAGCCATAAAATCTTTCAGATTTTATATCTTAAACTCTCATGTGGTGGTCCTCGTGCCAGATACCACAGTGAAGTCCATTCTGGCTCAACAAGAATTTGGAACAAAGAGGGGAAATTGGGTTTCTAAGATCCAGGAATATGATATTGAGATTCGCCCTACTAAGCGGGTCCACGGTAAAGGTCTGTGTCAACTAATGGCGGAGAATGAACCAGATAAAGAAGAACTTCCTGAGGCTTTGCCTAAGGTGTTGTTTGTTAGTACAACTGATGAGTGGTATTTGGATATCGCTTATTTTCTCACTTATGGCAAATGTCCTGTGCATCTTACTTACAAAGAAAGAAGGAATTTGAAACTCCGAGCGGCACATTTCATCTTATGGGATAGTGGTTTATACAAGCATTCGCTTGATGGAAACTTTCTGCATTGTATTGATAAAGCACAATAGATCCGTTTGTTGGATTCATTCCATGACATGGCATGCGGTGGGCATTTCCCGGCACCAGTGACCGCTCATAAAATTGTGCGAGCTAGGTATTACTGGCCAACTCTGTTTCAAGATGCATATAGTTGGGTGCGTAAGTGTGACCGTTGTCAACAGTTTGTTGGTAGGCAGAAACTCTCAACTTTACCCTTAAAGCCAGTTGTGATTGAGGAACCTTTCTAGCAATGGGGACTTGATTTCATCAGCACTATTAACCCATCATCCAGTGTTGGACATACTTACATCCTTACTGCAACTGATTATTTCACCAAGTGGGTAGAAGCCATCCCAGTGAAGAATGCGACATCAGCAGTGGTGTGTGCATTTTTGAAGGAGAATATCATTTCTCGCTTCGGCGTGCCAAACAAAATTATAACAGGTAATGCTGCAACCTTTTCGTCTGCAGAGCTTACACAATTTTGTTTTGAGCATGGTATTACTCTCGCTCATTCATCTGACTATTATCCTCAGGGAAATGGTCAGGCCGAATCAAGCAATAAGAACTTGGTTACTATTATTCGCAAATTAGTGGATGATAATCAACGTTTGTGGCACAAGGTTTTGTTTGATGCCTTGTGGGCAGACATAATTACACCAAAAAGAGCGATTGGAATGTCACCATTTCAGCTTCTTTATGGTATAAATGTAGAAATACCCATAACTATTGAGCTTCCCGCTCTTAAGTTGGCTAAGGCTATAGAAGATAGTACTTTTCAAGATTCCTTGGACAAGCGGATAATGTTCTTACATCATTTGGAGGAACAGAGAACTCAGGTAGTTGATCAGCTTGCAGCACATCAGCAGCAAGCGAAAGTACTGTTTGATAAAAAGGCTAGGCAACGGGAGTTTCAGGTTGGAGACCGTGTCCTACTCTGGGACAAAAGATGGGAACCAAAGGGAATGCATGGAAAGTTTGATACTCTTTGGAGAGGACCATTCACTATCCATCAAGTTGCTGGAGAGAACACATTTATCTTAGCATATCATGATGGTACTCCATTCACACTTCCGCATAGTGCCCAGCATTTGAAGCATTACTTTGAGTAATGGCGAGATAAGTATCAATGTAAATAATGTCCAAGTCTTTTTAGTTTTTAGGTTTTGAGTCTTTTTCTTTTGTCGCCTGACTCTATAGCCCAATGGAGTAGATAAAGACACTTGGAGATTCTGGATTCTGCACTCCTCATTGTTTTGAAGAACAAACGAGGAATGTTCCCCAGTCAAAGCCAGCTGTTGTCCCTAATTTTGCATTCCCCAAAATTGGGGCAACCCTACATAATTCTCAGTTGATTGCTAGGAGTTTTTCTCTAAGCGTGTCGATATTTCGGGAGGAGTATTTTTCAATGGAATCAGTCATCCCTTGATTTCTAGTTGTTCTATCTTCTAACTAAAATATCAAGTCCTTTTCTTTTTCCTTTTTTTTCTCTTTTCGCTTTGTTTTGCGTCTTGTTTTTGTTTCCAGTTCTAGTTGGCGTCCTTGGTGTTTTAGTGGTGTTGCGAGCAGTTTTCCGTGTTCTTCCAAGGTCAGTAGAGAAATGGTCTTTTCTGGTCGACCACCTAAAGTGTAAGCTTATTTTGTGTGTGTGATAGATTTTAAATTCTATCTTAAAATTTTGCGCTACTCTGCGAAGTTTTGCTTAGAAATTTTAATGATAGCGCGATTTTGAATTAAATCTGCATATCAGATCGTTAAATTCTAAGACGCATACGAATATCTTAAGTTCTTTTGCATTTAAAATAAATTCTAAAAATGATTATTGTTTATACATATATTGTTTAAATAAATTTATTTTAAAACAACCAGATCAAGTTGAGATTTATTAAAGATTAATTGCTTAGTAAATTTCGTAATCTGTTGATTTTATTATTTAATCAAAACAAATTATTATTATTATTATTTTAAAAATAATAATAATAATAATAATAAATTATAAAACAATATTAAAATAATAGCTAATTATGATGTTTATTCATAATTAATTATATTATAATATTACTTTTAAATAATAAAATATACCTTCTCTCAAGAGGTGGTAATCGCCGGAATTAATTAAAATACATATGCTATACGTTACTTAACTCATGTCTTGCGTATAACATATGCTATGTTGCTCCATTAAGCCCGCGAGAGTTAAAGAAAATGCATATAGCATATGCTATTTTATTCATTAAAAAGTGGTGTCTTATCTTCTGCGCTGGCTAATGTTAAGTGACATGTCGATTACATTAAGCTTTTGCATATCATATATATGCTTTTCAGTGGTTTAAGCCCGTGGCCCAAATAACTAATAGTTATCGGGCTTGCATGATTTTCATTTTTTTAAATGCATGTCTTTAATCATCCATAACATATTATGCGTTTGGCATATTGCATGGCGTCAAAATGTATATATATGTTTATTGATTGAGAAAGCCCACGGTGATAACTAATGGTTATCGGGCTGCTTTGACTTTCATTATTAAACGACATGTCTATTCCGCGGATTGCATATGCTATTGCGTATGTTTCTAAACCCAAATGTTATTATCATATGCAATAAAACTTAAACGCATATGCTATTAAAGCCCGCGGCACTGCTTAATAATGTTTGGCATTTAAAAAAAAAGGGAATTTGCATATCGCATGTTATCTCAAGCAATATGCGATGAGTTATGTATTCAATACATGGCGTTTCTTTAACTCATGCATTCTATCAAAGCTGTTGTATGAAATTACATATGCGTTAGCATATGTATTGAAATACATATGTTAATGAATATGTAATTTCATTCAAAAGGAAAACTAAAGGAAGTTGGAGGTTATCGGTGGTGTTTGGATTGCATATTACCATGCACAAACATAATTTATTCTTTGCATAGCACCACAGTTAGTTAATAAGCAGCTTTTAAAGGCTTTTATTATGGAGAACTGACTGTGGTGTCTTTGCAAAGCCTTGGACTTCTTCTTTTCCAAGGAAATGGTATTTTAAACTGCAGTTAGGTGGATGTTTTTTCCCTCTCAATAGCAATTTCAAAATTCTTACTTTGATGAAGTCTTGTTTCTCTACAAGAGGTGGAAGACATGCCATGATTATAGGCCATGTTTTTGAAGGTTTCTTCATGTTTTCTTGCTGTTTGCATGCTATTTTTGTTGCATGACAAACATTTGTCTTTCCCAAAGCCAAGACCAACTATGTTAGCTTTGTTTTTGACAAGATTTTGTCAAATCTAGAGCCTATATAACCTTGCTAAATTCCTCTCAATAGCAATTTCGAATTTCATCTCTTCTCTCAAGTTTTGCTTTGAAGAGGAATTTGCTCTTTCTTTTTGCATCCAAGGAAGGTAATTTGGTATTTTCTTTTCTTGTTTGTTTTCTTTTAGTTTTATTTGTAAATTCTTTCTTCTTCTCTCATCATCTCTGAAAGTTGCATATGAGAATGTTATCTATTCTTATATGCAATCGGGATTAAAAACCCCGTTCTTATGAAGATCTTCTTGAAAGATGTATTATAAAAGAAGAAAGTGCATAATGCTGCCCACCATGCAATCAGCCCATAAAGTCTCATCCTTTCATTTTAAAGAAGATGAAAAATTTGCACATACCATCATGCTTCGAAAATCAGAAAGTGTTGTCCGCATATGCAATCCATCATGTTTCTAAACATGAATGTTATATCCCATGTCTTATCCTTCCAAAAGTGCATTAATCCCATAAAATCCCACTTCTATGCATATTTTTTTCCACTATTACAAAGAGCTGTCCTTTCATTCATTTTTGCATAAAAATGGATTTCTTTCTTCTTAATGATGAAATTCTTTGTTACAGTTACAGTTGCTGCAATCCGGGCCATGTCAGAGAAAGGATCTTCATCACCAAAGAATAAAGGAAAGAAAAAGATGAAATACCAATATGATAAATCTCAAAGTTCCGTCATGACATCTCAACTTACATCTTATGTAGAAGAGATTCGTGACACAGAAATCGGGCATTTGAACAAGGAGGAGTTTCTAGAAAGGGTGAAAACATCCACCAAGCATGACATGATCAGCATTCGTGAGAGCTACATCCATCATGTTTCTACTTTTCCAACAGCCACATTAGAACCTGAATTTGTGATGGCGTGTGCGAGGAATTTTGATCCCACTACTAAGACGATCAAAGATCAGGACGGGAAGCTGGTGATTAGTCTTGATCCTGATACTATAGATCGAGTGTTTAAAGTACTAGCTTCCCCTATTGTCATGGATCTAACAAAAGAGAAGTCTATTGAAAAATGGGAGAATGGTAAGATGGCTTACTTAAAGTTCATGAATGATAATTGGTTGGTTACTAAGAGACCAAATGTGGTCCGATGGCCGAAAGGCATGCATAGATCTGAGTTCAAAGAGGAAATCCATGATCTTATCACCTTGCTGAGTCATGTAGGGGGTTTGAAAGAATCTAATCTTTTCAAACCCTAGATGTACAAGTACTTCTCCTTGATCCTCAAGTCAAGGCAGCGATTATTTTGGGGAGAGTTGATTAGCAATTCCATTTGTGGGCAACTAGTGCAAGTGCTTAATACATGCACTTTCTATATGAATTCGTATCTCATCTACATTTCTGCTCCTCTGGGATCTTTCTCAGGGTTGTCTACTAAAGAAGATCGGATGTAGTTACCTGTGTGGGAATATTATGACCAGCTGCCTTTGAAGGAAAGCCTTATTCACTTCAGAAGAGTGCAAGATGCATTCTTTGGACACTACAGGTGCCTGTTTGACAAGGAGCTTCCTAATAGAAGGGTTTCAGATGAGGCAAGAAGCAAGGTCAGTGAGTATGAATGCATCTTCCTACAATTCCCAAACTTCACCTATCTCAGGGTGGGGTATTTTCGGGAAGAGCCATATACCTTGCCTAGGTATCCCACGGATAAGCTTATTCTCATGGAATTGGCTCACCAACTTATGTCCATACAAACACATCAGTCTTCTCTACACAGATTAGGTGTGGGTATCTCTTCACGCAATCCTTTGAGGATCGGAGGATATTCACTCGACACTATGCCTAAGGCGAAGTCCATGGAGTTCGAGCTTCAGGAGGTTTATGGCATGAAGTTCCTTTGACTAGAGAGGGATGAATGATAAGATCCGGAGGAATTTCACTCACATTCATCACCTTGAGGATATATGGTTTGATCTCCATACAGAAACAGACATTGCTAAGATGGATTATTGCCACCTCACAATCAGGGAGATAATTGATTTTTGCCTTGCTCAGATCTTCGAAGAAGTTGGAGATGATGATGATATTTTGGATCCAGAATATCGAAAGTATCGTCTGAAGAACTTACCCATTGTGACTCCATGTCTGTCTGTGAAGGAAAGTGTATCTATCTGGGATAGGTTTCAAAGCATCTTGGCTAACACCAACATCTAGCTAAAGAAAAGAGGCTTGAAAAGCATCAAGATTAAGCCTGGCCGAGACTTCGACCTTGCTGGTCCATTGGGTGCGAAATCAAAAATCAGAGGAAAAGGCAAAGGTGAATCATCTTCATCGGATTTTCCAGTGGTCTAGAAGTTGGCTATCAAAGGAGGTAAGCTTGTACCTAAATCCTCCACTGCACATGCAACAAAGAGTCCTGAGATGATCAATCTTTCGAATAGTGAGGAAGATTTGCAAGTGTCAATTACTCCTGAGATGTTGCAATCACAGGAAACAGTTGAGATGCAAGGGGTGCATGAATCCACTCTGGGGATGGATGAGCCTTCCACGTCTCCTCTTGACACAAATGTAGATTCATTCATGGCACATCTACCTCTTACACATGCTACAACCATTGTGCCAACCACACCTATTTCTTCTGTTGCGCCAACACAGAGAGGAGACTTGTCTCGGGTCTTTGATGAGCTTCATGGGGATTTGCCTCGACTTGATACACTCATGGCTAATGGAAATCTGGCATCACAGTTTGAGTTATTCATTGAGGGAAAGGTTCAAGAAGAATCAGTTCTGGTGGCGACACCAGCGGAGGCAATCGCATGTGTACCTTCTTCTCAAAAAGAGTTGGTGACTGATATGGTTCCAACTGATAATGCTACCTCATCATTTGTTCTACCTCCTTGGTTGGGTGTCATTACCCAAAAAAGGAAAAAGCTTGAAGTACCATTGGAAGAGGAAGAACTTGCTCTTAAAAGTAAACCTCAAGCTTTGAAAGTCAAGAAGGAAAAGATGGTTTCCAAAAGTATGGTTGATGATCAGAATATCAAGTATGCCGAGGTTGTTGAGCCTGTTTCAGACAAGTCTTTTGATCAATGTGGGGGCACGGATTACAAGATTACCAGGGTAGAACTTGGTAAACAATCATTTGTA
>MU223818.1:2564612-2577896 GCA_018584345.1 Thuja plicata | reverse complement strand
TTCCTATATAAAGGAGAGAGCTCATTGTAATTCTTTATCTTTTGTTTGTGCAAATAAACTATAGGCAAAATTCTTGAGTTTTGAAGACTTTGTGCTTCATTGTAAGAGAGTTAAGCGTTTGAATAAAAGAAGAAAGATTGACAGACTTTGTGTTGTCATTTTGAAAATCAATAGATGTATTCTTATGTTGCACTTATTGATCCCTGTTCAAATTAAAATAGTTTATTTGTTTAAATCATTTGAGCATCTTTAATTCAAGTTTTTTAAAGACTTTGTGCTTCAGGAAATCGGGATTACTATAGAAATTAGTGGCTGATATACTCCAAGGATTGAAGAATTTGAGCTTCAGTATTGGATAATAGATTAGATTACTGATTCGAGGTGAGGATAGGAGACTTTGAGCTCATTGTATCACCTCGTCTTTAGATAAATCAACCGCTGCCTCGTTTTATTGTTCTTACATCAATCATCGAGTCACCGACATTACTGTTGCAAGGTGAGCTCTATGTGTTACAGTTCAGTTCTACTTGAAGCCACCTGTGGTAAGAAGGGAGCCTCCCCTATTGCTGAGAGGAGAGAGAAATCTCACATACTGCTGCCTAAAACACAGGTTTTGCAAGTTGTAGTATTAGTGACTTGCAAAATATTTAGCCAACAATCCAGACATCAACACTTGGTTATATCAAGATCCTCAAGAGACACCGGAAACACAAATACCTCTGACACAATATGGAATTGGATATACTATGCTGCAACAATATGGATATGACGATAAAACATATCTGGGGGAAAGACAACAGGGATTGATGGAATTATCTTTACCACCAACTCAAAGGAACAAAAGAGGACTAGGATACAGTCAAGGCAGAACCAATACAATTGTCCGAGGTATTTCAATAGACTGACAAGAGCCTCCCCTATTGTTGAATCAAACCAGGGGAAAAATAAAAAACATAACCCAATCAGCAGTATACTCCAACAACTATTGCCACCAGAAGGGGAAAACTCAAATCCCCAAATAAACCTTAATCAGACAACTTGGGACGATGTAGAAAGTGAAATACTTGATGAGCGTTCTAGCATGACTGATTCTCATGAGTATGAGTGATTATCTCTCCATAACTCTGAATCATCTATTCCTGGACATTCCCCTTGATCCACTAGTACCGTAAACCTCAAGGGGAAAACTCAAATTCCCAAATAAACCTTAATCAGACAACTTGGGATGATGTAGAAATTGAAATACCTGATGAGCATTCTAGCGTGACTGATTCTCACGAGTATGAGTGGTTATCCTTCCATAACTCTAAATCACCTATTCTTGGACATTCCCCTTGATCCACTAGTACCGTAAACCTTAATGACATGTTTGACCAACTGAACCTAGAAGATCAACCCTGTATTGATAAGCAATCGATGTCCATTCCTTAGATAGAGTGTCTACTTCCCACTCTGAATTTGTCGAAACTATCACTGTAGTTCCATTCGCCCAAACTGAGTCTTCCTCCCACACTGACCTATGTTTAGTCTACCCCAAATTAATAGATTGGGACCAACAAGAACGTCCTGACATAGACATTTTTTAAAATGATGAAGCCATTGTAGACTTCATGGGGCTTCGTGAAGGAATACCATAAGGAGATCACAAAGCAGGATTCTCCTTTGACTTAAACAAATCAGTATACTTTGGGGAGGAGGCTCGTCTTTCCAGTCACAAAAGTAAAAATAAAAACAAAAAACAAGTCATTAAGTGAAAACCGAAAGGCGCTTTCTGACCATGAAAAAACAAAGATAAAGGATGTATCTTCTGGTGAAAACCTCTTTGAGGTGCCAGAGGATGGAAAGTTGGATCTCCTCCCCTTAAAAGAACAATCAACATTACTAGCAGAGGAAACAGAAGTAGTGAATCTAGGGGATGAAAAGAATCCTAAGAACATCTATCTAGCTAAATCCCTTTCACATGAGGAAAGAGAACAATTTATTTTTATTTTTTTTTTCAAAAAATGACAGATCAACTTTGCTTGGTCTTATGTTGACATGTCTGGTTTGGATCCAGAGCTTGTACTACATCACCTACCACTTTTTCCAAAAGAAAAGTTGGTAAAACAGAGATTAAGAAAGATGCATCCTCACATTGCTCTACTTGTCAAAGTTGAACTAAAGAAACTTCTAGATGCAGGCTTCATAAGAACCATCCCATATGCGGACTGGATATCAAATGCATCCTATATGCTTCTTAAAACAGAGATTAAGAAAGATTAAGAAAGATGCATCCTCACATTGCTCTACTTGTCAAAGTTGAACTAAAGAAACTTCTAGATGCAGGCTTCATAAGACCCATCCGATATGCGGACTGGATATCAAATCTGGTGTCAGTTACAAAATATTGTGGTCAGATTCAAATATGTACAGACTTCAGGGACCTGAACAAAGCATGTCCAAAAGATGATTTACCATTACCGAACATCGATATGATCATAGATTTGATAGCAGGATATCAAATGTTGTCACTTATGGATGGATTCTCAGGTTATAACCAAATTAAAATTGCACTAGAAGATCAACATAAGACAACATTTACTTGTACATGGGGTACTTATTGTTGGAATGTGATGCCATTTGGCCTCAAGAATGCAGGTGCTATCTATCAATGTGCCATGACGACAATATTTCATGATTTGATTCATAAAACAATGGAGGATTATGTCGATGACATACTGGCCAAGTCAACACTCAGAGAAACTCATCTACAAGTTTTGAGTCAGATATTTGATAGAATGCAAGAATACAAGGTGCGACTCAACCCAAAGAAGTGTGCACTCGGAGTTACTATTGGAAAAGTCCTTGGTTTCATTGTATCACACAGAGGAATTGAAGTAGATCCAGAAAAGGTTAGGGTCATCCTTGACATGCCACCACCTATAAATCTGAGACAACCATGGGGTCTACAAGGAAGATTACAATCTATCAGGAGATTCATCGCCCAACTGGCAGATAAGTGTCATCCGTTCCAACACTTACTACATAAAGGCGTAATATTTGTATGGACAGAACAATGCAAACAAGATTTTCAAACTTTCAAAGATTATCTACTGAAGTCCCATGTGTTAGTGCCACCAATTCCAAGCAAACCACTCCTGTTATATATATCAGCAACAAAATCAGCACTAGGTGTTCTTTTGGCTCAACATGATGATCAAGGCAAGGAAAGGGCCATCTACTATTTCAGTAGAACGTTGGTGGGCTATGAACTCAATTATTCAACAATAGAAAAGGCATGTATTGCAGTTGTCTTTGCTTCTCAAAAGTTAAGACATTATATGCTAAGTCATCAAAAGAATCTCATTGCACGCATAGATCTATTAAAATACTTGTTGAGTAAAGCACCATTAACTAGAGGACTCGCTAAATGGGTCATGATCTTAAGCAAGTTTGATATTGAATACATGGATCAGAAGGCTATCAACAGGTTATTGTTGATCAACAAGCAAAAGTACCAATTCCAGATCATCAACCTAGTGTCCAAGTTTCCAGATGAGTCAATCCTTACAGTACAACCGGCAATAGAAGTCTAGCAGTTATTCTTTGATGGATCATATACGAACCATGGTGCAGGATCAGGAATAGTACTCATCACTCTGCAAAATGATGCAATTCCTAAATCTTTCCGACTCAATTTTTCATGTACAAAAAACATAGCTAAGTATCAAGCTTTGGTCATCGGATTGAGAACAACTATACAATGGAGAATAAAGAACCTGAGAGTTTATGGTGATTCCCAGTTGGTTATCAGTCAAGTCAACAATGATTACATGACCAAAGATGAAAAACTTGTCCCATACAGAGAGTTGATGGACAAACTGCGTGCTTCTTTTCATTTTGTATTTGAACAAGTTCCAAGGGTTCAGAATAAAGCAACATATGTGATGGCTACTAATGCATCTTTGATCGACATGCCAGGTAATGAAACCAGATTCCAATTTCTGGCAGAACAATTGATGATTCCAGCCTACAAGGCTCCAATAATAGAATCAGTATGTGTCCTTATTGGTCCTGAGTCTCCCTAGTACAATGACGTGTATACTTACCTACAAGACAATACCCTATCGCCCGACCTATCTAGAAACCAAAAGAAGTCCCTTATCCGACAAGCCTCTAGGTACACCCTTCTCACTAATACTTTATATAGAAAAAGTCTAGATGGAACGCTCTTAAGACACTTCCACAGAATCCCAAAGAGCCTTATATGAGGTACATGAAGGAATTTGTGGGGCCCATGCAAGTGGTAATTGTTTAGCAAAGAAGATTATCAGGATGGGATACTATTGGCAGACTGTAGAGACAGATGCTCATAAATATGTACAAAGGTGTCGACAATGTCAGATACACGGAGATCTTATTCACGCACCAGCTCAAGACCTCCACCCCATCACTTCAACATGGCCTTTTTCAAAATGGGGATTTGACTTAGGGGGAAAGATTACACTTACTTCTTCTAATAGTCATAAATACATAATTGCAGCAACAAAATACTTTACCAAATGGGTGGAAGCAATTCCTCTCACATATATCACTGGCAAGCAAATCTCCATGTTTATACTAAACCACATCATTTGTCGGCATGGGATACACTTACTTCCTCTAACGGTCATAAATACATAATTGCAGCAACAGAGTACTTTACCAAATGGGTGGAAGCAATTCCTCTCACATCTATCACTAGCAAGCATATCTCCATGTTTATACTAAACCACATCATCTGTCTGCATGGGATCCCTCAGACCATACTTACTGATCATGATACGTCTTTCCAAAACATACATGTGGAAGATCTTTGTGAGAAGTTCCAAATAAAACAAGGTTTCTCTTCATTCTACTATCCCCAAGGGAATGGACAAGCTGAGGCAACTAACAAAACAATCCTGAAGATCTTGAAGAAAACGGTCAATGAATCTAGTCGAGACTGGCATTTGGAGCTCAATCCCGCATTATGGGCATATAGAACAAGTGTGAGAACACCTACACAAGCAACTCCCTTTTCCTTGGTATATGGATCAGAGGCGGTTCTACCCCTTGAAATTGAGATCCCATCCCTCAGAATATCATATCAGATGAAGACTATAGAGTTGCTAGACTCATGAACTCGAACTGTTAGATGAGAAATGCCAAAATGCACTGAATCACTTACAAGGCTACCAAAATTGCCTTAGAATAAATTATCACAAGAAAATCAGGTCACGTACCTTTGAGGTAGGAGATCTCGTCCTCATGGTAAATTAGAAGAATCAAGGAGAAAGAGTTAAACCAAGCAAGTTTGAGCCTAATTGGCTAGGCCTATACGTCATTATCAAATCATGTGACAATGGGGCATATCAACTGGCAACTCAAGAAGGAGATCAGCTCCCTGGTTATATCAACAGCATGCACCTAAAAAGGTTCTATGCCTGAGATCTCAAGGCCAAGTATACATGTCATATATGATCCTAAAAAAATATAAAAAAGTTACCTTGGTGAAACCCTAGCAAGCAGGCGCCTTAGCGACAACAAAAAAATACAGAAAATAGAAAAAAGTAAAGAGAAACAAAATCGCTCTCTCAGTGAAAACCTGGCAAACAGGCGCCAAGTGTTAAGGTCTCGCTTCGCAATCAATTAACTCCAAAATATTAAGCTTGTACTCCCTGCATGCAAGACTAAGTACCCTGAGCATTAACAAAAGTGCAATCCCCTTTGAGATATCACGTTGATCCATGACTTGTACTGGTTTACTAGACAAAGGGGCAGTCTAAAATGTCCTCAAAAATCTAAAAATTCTAAAATGTCCTGAAAAAATCTTAAAAAGTCTTTGAAGTTCTGAAAAAATCTAAAAATTCTAAAAAGTCCTAAAAAAATCTAAAATTCTAAAAAGTCATCAAAAATCCTAAGAGCAAAATGTCCTAAAGAACAATCAACCAAATGTGAAAACTATGAGCTTCGCAAATCGGCAATGGACTCATATGACTCATCTTTATCAGCAATCCAATCTGTCATCAATTGAATGATTCAATCAATCATCAATCAAACTATCAATTGTCTTAGACAGTGACGGATATACTCAAAACTAGACAGATCGGTCTTATATGAGTCATCCATTCCTGAAACCAGACACATCCGCAATCAAACATCAAGAATCAAGCAAATCAAGGAACAGTAAGGTTGTTGACTAGGTCAGTCATGTCAGTCTGTTGTCAATTTATCTTTCGCAATTGTGTTCTTATGCTCCTCAAGGATACCACTAAGTGGTGAGAGTAGCTATGATGGATCATAATCTTGTTTTCTTTGTTTTCTTTTTGTGGAGTGTTTCAATTCAATTCTGGGGCAATGATGATTCAAGATAAATGCGATAGGAGCTGTCACACATCTGGCAGCCACGGAGTTCCACGATCTGAGCTAAACCATAGAAAAGAATTGAACATTCCTTATCTTTTATCTACTTGTTATTATTAGAGATTTTTGCGATATCCAGATGATCAATATGTGGGTGCATTTACTCTCTTCCTTTTCATAATAAGGTGCAATGATGAATAAAATTGGAACGTACGATAGCGGCTTGGTTTCATCAATCATTCTTTCATTCTTTTCTAAAACTAAACTCACTAACTTTCTTCTAACACATGCATGTACTTAGATATGTTGTGCATTTTAGGTTTGCATTCATTTATTGCATAAGAAAAAAATTAAAAACATGTGCATAGTAGATCATATAATCAATGCATCCATCATTAATATCATCATAACTAACATAGGAATGCATTCATCATCATCATATAACGATTCACATTTTCAACAAATTAATGCTCATCTGACGCATTTTTTTGCTTAATTTGTTGAGGGGGCATATAGTCCACCTGCTGTCACTAGGCCAAGCTAGGGCAAGATCAAAATTTGAAGAATCTTTGACACAACGTGACAAACCGCATTGTATCAAAGAGGGGCAAATGTAGACACCCTAAAATGGACAAACTTGTGACCTTACATTTAATTACTAATTTTCCTCTATTAATTAATGGTTTTTTAATCATTAATTAATCCTCTTATTTCATCTAAATCTAATCATCTAATCATTTTCCCAAAATTACTTAAATAATTAATTTTATTTAATTAATAAACCTTAATAAATTAAATTCAATTTCCTAAAGTTTAAAATCAAATATTTAAACTTGTTGATTCTTCTAATTAAATTAATTTCATCAAATTAATTTAATTTCACTCAAATATTCTATTTTAAATCAATATATAGAATTGAATTATCTCATGTTTAAGTATTTTAATTTCTAAAATTAAATAAATACTCACATAAATCAACTCTTCAGTTCCAAGAGGTAAATCCAATCATCTAATCATTCTATCATTTCCCCAAAATTAATTAAATAATTAATTTTATTTAATTAATAAATCTTAATTAATTAAATTCAATTTCCTAAAGTTTAATATCAAATATTTAAACTTATTAATTCTTCTTATTAAATTAATTTCATCAAATTAATTTAATTTCACTCAAATATTCTATTTTAAATCATAATAGAATTGAATTATCTCATGTTGAGTATTTTAATTTCTAAAATTAAATAAATACTCAAATAAATCAACTCTTCAGTTACAAGAGGTAACTCAAAATCAACTCTACAGTTCCAAGAGGTAATCCACAATCAACTCTTCAGTTCCAATAGGTAACTTACAATCAACTCTTCAGTTGACTAAACCATCCCCTCTTATCTTCAGTTAAGAGGTGGAGTATACTGATTGCTTCTCTAGTTTCTTTTGATCTCAGCCATCCATTCTCATGTTTCTGGGATCGATGAACATCAATACAAATTATTTTCATTTCTATATAATCAACCATTCTCAACCATTTGGAGAAGATTTGGATTTTGAATCACTGTGCACGATTACTCTGCAGGATTCTTGTATGAAACATAAGCAAAATCATTATCATATTGATCTCATTTTCTCAACTCTCCCAAGTCACAGATGTTGTCAATACCACTACTAAGCACCATTCATACATCATTTCAGAAGGAATAGAATCAATAGAAGCTTCAAGCATTGTGGTTTGCATTTGTTTGTTTTCCTCTCTGATGCTTGTTATTTTATTGTTCATAGGTTCGTTCTTAGTAGTTTGATTGATTTCTTTCATTGCGAATTAGTGCTACTAACCCTCGTTTGAGTGTGCAGAATCAGATCCTATTCAATAATATTCCCCTAGACCTTCAAAACTTTTAATTAAGATCATATACATGAATTCATGATTATGTTCTTGGCCTGATTGATAGAAGTTCTAAAATTGTTCAATGAATTTCGTCGAGACTAGCATTGCAGCTCAGTCCCGCATTATGGGCATACAGAACAAGTGTGAGAACAGCTACAGGAGCAACTCCCTTCTCCTTGGTATATGGATCAAAGGCAGTTCTACCCCTCAAAATTGAAATCCCATCCCTCAGAATATCACTGAAGAATATCATATCAGATGAAGACTATAGAGTTGCTAGACTCAATGAACTCGAACTGTTAGATGAGAAATGCCAAAATGCACTGAATCACATACAAGGCTCTTAGAAGAAATTATCACAAGAAAGTCAGGCCACGTACCTTTGAGGTAGGAGATCTCGTCCTCATGGAAAATTAGAAGAATCGAGCAGAAAGAGTTAAACCAAGCAAGTTTGAGCCTAATTGGCTAGGCCTATACGTCATTATCAAATCATGTGGCAATTGGGCATATCAACTGGCAACTCGGGAAGGAGATCAGCTCCCTAGTTATATCAACAGCATGCACCTGAAAAGGTTCTATGCCTGAGATCTCAAGGCCAAGTACACATGTCATATATGATCCTAGAAAAATATTAAAAAGTTACCTTGGTGAAAACCTAGCAAGCAGGCGCCTTAGCGACAACAAAAAAATACATAAAAGAGAAAAAAGTAAAGAGAAACAAAATCGCTCTCTCAGTGAAAACCTGGCAAACAGGCGCCAAGTGTTAAGGTCTTGCTTCACCATCAATTAACTCCAAAAGATTAAGCTTGTACTCCCCGCATGCAAGACTGGATACCCTGAGCATTAATAGAAGTGCAATAGAGTTGCTAGACTCAATGAACTCGAACTGTTAGATGAGAAATGTCAAAATGCACTGAATCACATACAAGGCTACCAGAATCGCCTTAGAAGAAATTATCACAAGAAAGTCAGGCCATGTACCTTTGAGGTAGGAGATCTCGTCCTCATGGTAAATTAGAAGAATCAAGGAGAAAGAGTTAAACCAAGCAAGTTTGAGCCTAATTGGCTAGGCCTATACGTCATTATCAAATCATGTGACAATGGGGCATATCAACTGGCAACTCAAGAAGGAGATCAGCTCCCTGGTTATATCAACAGCATGCACCTAAAAAGGTTCTATGCCTGAGATCTCAAGGCCAAGTATACATGTCATATATGATCCTAAAAAAATATAAAAAAGTTACCTTGGTGAAACCCTAGCAAGCAGGCGCCTTAGCGACAACAAAAAAATACAGAAAATAGAAAAAAGTAAAGAGAAACAAAATTGCTCTCTCAGTGAAAACCTGGCAAACAGGCGCCAAGTGTTAAGGTCTCGCTTCACCATCAATTAACTCCAAAAGATTAAGCTTGTACTCCCTGCATGCAAGACTGGATACCTTGAGCATTAACAGAAGTGCAATCCCCTTTGAGATATCACGTTGATCCATGACTTGTACTGACTTACCAGACAAGGGGGCAGTCTAAAATGTCCTAAAAAAATCATCTAATCATTCAATCATTTACCCAAAATTAATTATATAATTAATTTTGTTTAATTAATAAACCTTAATTAATTAAATTCAATTTCCTAAAGTTTAAAATCAAATATTTAAACTTATTAATTCTTCTAATAAAATTAATTTCATCAAATTAATTTAATTTCACTCAAATATTCTATTTTAAATCAAAATAGAATTGAATTATCTCATGTTTGAGTATTTTAATTTCTAAAATTAAATAAAAACTCAAATAAATCAACTCTTCAATTCCAAGAGGTAACTCAAAATCAACTCTTCAATTCCAAGGGGTAACTTACAATCAACTCTTTAGTTGACTAAACCATCCCCTCTTCTCTTCAGTTAAGAGGTGGATTTTACTGATTGCTTCTCCAATTCCTTTTGATCTCAGCCATCCATTCTCAAGTTTCTGGGATCGATCTCATCCATCCAAATCATTTTCATTTCTATATAATCAACCCTTCTCAACCATTTGAAGAAGGTCTGGATTTTGAATCATTGTGCACAATTACTCTGCAGGATTCTTGTACGAAGCATAAGCAAAATCATTATCATATTGATCTCATTTTCTCAACACTCCCAAGTCACAAATATTGTCAATACCACTACTGAGCACCATCCATACAGCATTTCAGAAGGAGTAGAGCGAAGCAATAGAAGCTTCAAGCATTGTGGTTTGCATTTGTTTTTGTTTTCTTCTCTGATGCTTGTTATTTTATTGTTCATAGGTTCGTTCTTAGTAGTTTGATTGATTTCTTTCATTGCAAATCAGTGCTACTAACCCTCGTTTGAGTGTGCAAAATCATATCCTATACAATAATATTCCCCTATACCTTCAAAACTTTTAATTAAGATCATATACATGAATTCATCATTTTGTTCTTGGCCTGATTGATAGAAGTTCTAAAATTGTTCAACACAATACTCATCAAACTTTGTTAGGTCACAAAATTTATTGGTAATAAATCTTCGATAGGCCATTCTTTCCAGAGAATCTGTGTGGCATACAAACATTCTGATTAACTGGGAACACACTTGATTGATTCCATTAGAAATCAGTTCATTTTTGTGGGTGTCATCTAAACGATCCCAAACCCTTTTAGATGTACCAATGATTGAGTTCAAAGCTTGCTTTATGACATCTTCATTAACATTGGTACTGGTAGCTATGTAATTGGTCACCCATGCCCTAATTACATCAATGCTTCTTACATTTTCTGTCTCATTGAACTTATCAAAGTTTACAAGCAATGGTGTCTCAGCCTTATACTTTTGCAGGTTTTTGTAAGGATCACCAGAACTGCTACTATTGGCATCACCTCGGGTCATGTGGATTCTATCCTTTGTTTTTCTTCTAGTGTAGCTTCTCTCATGGTGTCACTGGTTGTATCCCAAACTTTCTCTATTGTTGGTTCGGGCAGATTGGGATTCAATCCTTTTCCCTCATATTGAGCTTTTAAATAGCTTACAGAGCTAGTAGGGAAATTAAATTTCTTAATTGGTTGTATGGCAAGATTATTCATTTTGGTTGTAATATCTTCCACGTGGGTTTTTATATAAATGGACTCTCTAAGCACTGTGTTGTCGAGATGAAGTGTTGTTTGGCTGATATGTTGACACAGAGAATCAATTCGCTTTACTGTTTGGACAACAATAGAAACCTCAGAGCGAAGACTTTTGAGGTGTTGTTCATGGGATTGTTGTGCGGTTTGTTGGGCTGCCCACCAGGCTTCTGCTTGCTGCTTAAATGCATTGTAATCAACACGAACGTTGGCAACGTCAGCAAAAAATTCCTAACGCCATTTGTCCATCAGACGAGATTCAAGTGTTTGGAGGATAGCAATGGTCTGATGGCTGTTGGTTTGATAATTCGCATAATGTTTATCCTGGGCTAAGGTATTTCTTCTTCTCCTTCTTCTTCTTCTTCTCCTTCTTCTCCTTCTCCTTCTCCTTCTCCTTCTTCTCCTTCTTCTTCTCCTTCTTCTCCTTCTTCTCCTTATCCTGGGCTAAGGTATTAGCACGTTGTTGATAAAGCAAATCTTTGGTGAGCAACAAGTGCTTTCGCATGCAAAGATTGGACAAATTAAGCAGTTTACTCTAGTTAGAAACTTGGTTTTCTCCTACAAGGGAGACATGTTGTGGCCAGAAGTCTATTTGATATTGCCCAGTCTTATCTAGTTGCATGAAGTCCTAAAAATTAGGAATAATGCCTGGGATAATGGATTTACCAACAGGAGTATCGACTTGCATCATTTCTTCATTACTATTGCCAGGAATACGAAAAGACACGGCTCAGCCGAACATCATTTAGACCTTAGCAGTGGAAAATGTAAAATTACAATTTTCACAACTTAACCTTCCATCTTCAAATTCGGAGAAGTGTACATGAGAACAAGAAGACGAATCAGGAACAAATATAGGTTCCTTAAAAAAATTAGATTGCAAATTCGAAAAAGAGAACAAAGATTCCATGCCAGGAGCAGGTTGAATAGTAACTGGTTGTTGTGAAGACACATTGCGTCGTGGTTGTTTAACAGGTTCAAGGGAAACATATCGCATTGATTGAGCTTGTAATGTCCCCTGCTGGGACCTTACTTAATTTAACCTAGATTTCTCAATTAGGGTTTGGATTTTAATGTTTCCTGATAGGATCAATCATTTATCTCATTAGATTTGAATTATTTTTAATGCTCATGTCCAACCTTTTTACTATTCCAGCTCAAGACAGAAGGAGTAGGTGTTAACCAAGTTGCCTAGAGACTACTATCAATGGATTCCCTCAAAGTTTACAGGTCCAAGTCCGTATCAAGAAGGCTTACAAAATGTTGACCCCTACCCTATCTTAGGACAAAGATACATTACTTGGATTTATACAAGCACCTCCTTGTTAACATTACATCTTCTCTCCTAGATTAGAATAGTAATAGGACTGAGTGTATAAATATATATGAATTTATGATTCTGATGTCATCCTTATTAATATATAATACATATAATCAACTATATAATCTCTGATTCCTTATATATATTGGTATTGCAATTATTAAATGTATGAATAACATATATTCACACAAATATATTAGAATAAATAAGGATCTCTGATCCTAATAGAATGCAGGTATAATATTATGCAATTCAGCATTGATTTATAGATAAGTTACATCATATCACTATGCTGTCATATGATACTTGCCAGCCATTTAATATAAAATGAATTCTCTTTAATGATTCATGAGCACTGTTTATATGTATTCCTTCTTGTATACTAAATAATAATTTTCCTTTAGGGCCCGTTTGGTTGAGGGGTGGAATTGGAATTGAACGGGAATTGGCATTTCCGAATTCCCAAAATGTTCAATTCCCTGTTTGGTTCCAAAATTAAAAATTGGAATAGGGTTATGCGAATTCTAATTTTGGGCCTTTTTGAGCATTCCACAATTCCCCCTCAGGACCTGGAATTGGAATTGAAAATTGGAATTGGAA
>MU223818.1:2520137-2539184 GCA_018584345.1 Thuja plicata | reverse complement strand
ACCTTGGAGTGTTTACTCACGTCCTTCGTGAGTATATACTTTTCAAGAGAGGGTTGAGCGTTTGATATACTGTATCAAGTGTTTAGTCCTATATGTTATGTAGTGGTACAAAACTCACATCAACAGCACTTTATGTGAGATGGCTTGCACTAGGCAGACATAGCAGGGGACTAGGAACATAACAACCAATTCCACACCTCCCTTGATGTGTATTAGTAATGAGAGTAATGAGTTGAGAGCTTCTGGATAAATGTATCATCTCATCACAATGGACTTTGATGTCATGATGCTCGCTGTTGTGAGTCTACTAGAGCTATTGGGGAGAGAAGTAAATAAAAATGATTTTCTAGTCTATCTTGACTAATATTAGATGAGGGTAAAATCCAGGGTATTTACTTTTAAGAAATAAGCTCTAACAAATTCTGTATAAATTTTAGCCAATTTTAGTCATATCAAGAGATAGAAATGACAAGATACTGTCATCTGATGAGGGAATGCATACGTGGACATCCCATGAGTCAATGATAAGTCGAAGGCCAAGCAGAACATGATCTGTCCTCCAAGACGCGATAAGATTGATGTTGTGAAGCAGTCTGTTGAATCCCTTGAGCAAAATTGCAGAGGGTTTGGAAGGAGAGAGCGGATTATTCCCTATGATAGAAAGAGAGAAGGCTTTGAGACACCTACTGTGTGACTGCCATATTCAACATGTGCAGGCATGGGCCATATGCCCACTTTCTCATCTGCCCTTCCAAACAAGATACACACTGCCACCAAGTAATTAAATGGACAGAGTCAGCAGAACAGATAAAATAAACACTCTCCTGCTGTTTACATGTATCACTGTCACATTATCATTCTTCAAACAGCTAGAAATGGACAGAGTCAGCAGAACGGATACAATAAACACTGCATCCAGCATGAGCTTCAATCCTTCAGCCGTTTCATAATCCCCATAAATTTAAACAGTCCTGCCTATTATAATTCAAGCCCCTCATTCCATAGGGCTTCTCTCGGGTAAACCCACGCCAGGTAAGAAATCCCTCAGAGCTTTTCCAGGCGAGCGAGGGGGTTTGTAGCAAACATAGAGCCTTAAACCTATTATATAAGAGGTGACAGTTATTTTTAGACATTGGCCCTGTACTTGGATGAAAGTAACGGTAACTTGGCTGGTTTTTTTCAACGGTCATGGAGAAATTCATCCACTCCAGTCTCCACTGAACCTTGAACCTCGATGAACCTGAATGAAAAGAATAAACGGTAACTTTGTTTTTTTCAACGGTCATGGAGAAAACCCTCCACTCTACTGAACCTTGAACCTCGGTGAACCTGATGACTGGTAACTGGTAAGAGCTGTTGGCAACACGTGTCTTTTTCAAAATTTATTTCCAAATAAATTTTCAAATACCTAAGGCCCCGTTTGTTTCTAGGTATTGACTAGGAATTGGCATACCTGCATGCTGGTATTGTCGAATTCAATGTTTGGTTACAAAATGAAAAATAGAAATAGAGTTATGCAAATTCTAATTTTGGGCCTTTTTGAGCATTCCACAATTCCCTCTCAGGACCTGGATTTGGAATTGGAATTGAGAGTATTATTTTGGGAAGGAAAATTCATTCCCATTTTTGTGTTATATATATGTGTGTGTGTGTATATACACATCTGTGTATATATATACACGTGTGTATATATACACATGTGTATATATACATATGAGTGTATATACACACATATATATGTAATATAGATATATGTGTATGTATATATACACACATGTATATGTGTATATATACACACATATATATATATACAATGTGTGTATATATACATACACATATATCTATATACACACACACACGTGTGTGTGTATATACCTTTGTGTGTATATATACATACATGTATATATATAGTATATATACATGTATGTATATATACACACATGTGTATATACACATATGTGTATATATACACACATGTGTGTATATATATGTATATGTATGTATACACACATGTGTGTATATGTGTATATATATACACATATGTATATATGTGTATATGTGTGTGTGTGTGTACATACATGTGTGTGTATATATATATGTGTGTGTGTGTGTATATATACACATGTGTGTATACATATATGTGTGTGTATATATGTGTACGTGTGCAAAAACAAAATTCTAATTCCAATTCTAGTTGTGTGGAACCAAACGCAGAATTTGCATCTTCTCAGTCATCTTCCAAGTAAACCAAACAGGGCAAGCCCATATTCTAGAATTCGTTTTGAGAATAGCAGAATTCCAGAATTTCAGAATGGATTCAATTCTAGAATTGGCAATTCTAGCATGCACAAATTCCACAAAACAAACGGGCCCTAAGTGAATCCGGAGAAAAAAAGCACGGAAACACATTTCTTTTCCAAAATTTATTTCCAAATCACAAATTAAAATTCAAATGTAAAAAAAAAAATTAAAAAATCATTTTAAATCAATTAAATAAATTGTTTACAATATAATTTGAATAAAGTCTATAAAATTGTGATATTGCTATCAAGATTTAAGGGTGGTTTTTTTAGTCAAGTCAAATCTGATAGCAATATCACATAGTCTATAAAATTCAATTGAAAAATAAATCTTGCAAAGGTTGATGTTTTTAAAAATTATTTGTAGCATCTATAAAGTTGGATCTTAGAATAAATAATAAAGTTGAAGGTCATTATATCCTGAAGTGGCCAAATCCTTATCTTAGTAAACTTCTACAGGATATTCAATGTTAGTTATGAGTGATTAAAAAATAGAATTCTTTGACATCTGTTGCCTTTATTTCAATATATTGAATATAAACATTATTTATAAGAAGCAAATAAGGTTGCAAATAAGCATATCCTATTTGGTCATTGAAAGACATTCTATAAATTTTGAAAGTACCATATGAGTTAGATAAAAATTTGGGCAAGATGGATGGATCTATTACATCGTCTACTTAGTGTTGACATCCTGAATTTTGTCATTATTTTTGTTATTAGCTTCTTTTTTTATCCAAGTGCAAGATCATCTTAATTTATTTTGCCTCGACAAGATTTTAATCATATATATTTTACAACTCTATATTATGTTAGGCTATGAATTGTAAGGTTAGAGGTTTTTTTTTGTAATTTTTTTAAAGAAAACTTTATCCCCTCAAAAATATCATACCAGTTAAATTATGGTGGTGCAGGACCACCTAAAGCATAGGGGTCCAGGCCCTAATGAAGATCCAAGGGGAGAAAAAAACTACAAGGATTGTAATTTGGGCCATTAGTGCCTATGAAATGTAATGGAGTCATAAAATGTAAAGTTGAAGTTGTCATGATAAGGCAATAAGGCCTATAAGGGTCACTATGTAAGGGCTATGGGTAGTTTAAAGGTTTTAATTATGAAATGTTTTGTATGGTCATTAAAAAACCATCTTATGAATGTAATGAAGGCATTTGTCGAGTTGACAACGTAGTTGTCAACTTGACAACCTCAAAACATATATTTTAGACCAACTCTTAAGGAGTTTTGGTCGGTTTCTAAGTAGTTAAGGGTGGTTCATAGGGTAGTTAAGTGGTTGGTCAATTGGAACATGTGCTTCGATTTCTAATTATGTATTGTAATGCCAAAACAAAGAAGTGTGGTCAGGATTTTGGAGAAGGAGTCAGTGTAATAAGTTTGAGACAAATAAAGTGGGTGTTTTTTGCATACTTTCATGTTCTACCAGCCTTGACAGTTACTTTTGGTGCTTGTGTGCTATCTTTATGTTGTTGGTTTGAGAATATACTTGTTTGGCATGTTTGAGTATTGAATCCATAGTATTCAGGAATTGGTGGTATCCCTTTTCATTCGGTTTTAAATAAGATATCGTTGTTTCTTGTTAACTGTCAAAACCTCGATTAGGGTATACAGTAGCATCTACAATGTAATTTCCTTCCATTTCACGTATTATTTGACCCCATGTTTGGCAGGGAGATGGGGAAGAGTGTATATTACCTGCCCCAATAGTTGCAGAAGGTCATGCACTTGTTGGCACATGCATTGGATGGTGGAAAAGAGTAGTTTGCTCAAGAAAGTTGAAGATGATTGTCTCAGAAAAATGCAGTTCAGTGAGGGGGTTGTATCTCCCCATTTCACCGTTGGATCTTTCTGACTTTGGGATATGTTAGAGGAAACCTAATTTCTCAAATCCTCACTAGAGGGATTTTCAAAATAATGGTTTGTTCAAAAGTTATGGGTGTCTGTGTATGGGTCTATGCAAGGGGCAATGACAAGGTAGTTTGTGAGGAATTTCCTTCATGAAGGTGTTGAGGGAGTTTTTATAAGGGATTAGGTGTTGTGTGGGGTGTGTGGACAAGAATATAAGGGGTTATAGTAAGACCTATATGGTGTCTCTTTGCATTTAGGGGTGTGGGACACATTGGAAGGGTTGGTTGTAGTGATTGTTCTAAAATAAGATGTTGATTGTCATAGTGGACAACAAGATTGAGTTTTTGCATTCAAGTGTGAGATGCATAGTATAATTGTTTTGAGAAGACATTATTGGTTGTAAGGGGGAAATATAGAAGAGCCTTTTTTTTCAAGGAGTAGTGGATACATTGAGAATGATCCAAGTTGATAAGTTATTGGAGGGAAGTGAAGTGTTGGAAGATTGGGACAGTCACAATCCCAAATCAAATATGAATTGATGGATGAGTTAAAGGGTTGAAAGAGTGCATACATTAAGATGTGGAGTCTAGTGGAAGATAATATTTTTGCAGACCACTAGCCTCTGCATCAAGTGGTATCAGAGCAAGCAAAAGGTCTGGGAGGAGAGACCAAGATGTTGATTACAAGGTCAGAGAGAGAATTGGCCAAGTTGCTGAAAGAATTCTTGGATGATGAGAGGAAAAGAGATGAAGAAAAGAAGAAGAAGAGAGATGAAGCAAAGAAGAAGCAGAGAGAAGAAGAAAGGAAGATGCTAGCAGAGATAAGAGGAATATTAAAAAAATTAGAGAAAGGTGAAAAGAGGCTGAAGATACTTTCCACGCTCCTAGAGCAAGTAGAAGATGAAGAGCGGGTAATGAGGACGAGGTTCTAGATGTTGAACCTATGGTGGCAATTGAAGATACTGATGAAGACAACAAGGAATCAAGTCTTGAAGAGCTTGGGTATGATGGTATTTTTTTTATTCGAACAATGTTATGTCCTTTGGAGGGTACCTAAAGCATAGGGGTCACCAAGAGGCCCTAATGAAGATCCAAGGGGAGAAGAAAACTACAAGGACCTAAGAGGTCTCAAGCATTGTATTTGGGTCATTAGTGCCTATGAAATGTAATGGAGTCATAAAATGTAAAGTTGTCATGATAAGGCAATAAGGCCTATAAGGGTCACTATGGGTAGTTTAAAGGTTTTAATTATGAAATGTTTTGTATGGTCATCAAAAGACCATCGTGTGAATGTTAGGAAGGCATTTTTCAAGTTGACAACATATTTGTCAAATTGACAACCTCAAAACATATATTTTAGACCAACTCTTAAGGAGTTTTGGTCAGTTTCTAAGTAGTTAAGGGTGGTTCATAGGGTATTTAAGTGGTTGGTCAGTTGGAACAGATGCTTCCCTTTCTATTTATGTATTGTGATTCCAAAATAAAGAGGTGTGGATAGGATTTGGAGAAAGAAGTCAGTATAATAAGTTTGAGACAAATAAAGTGGGTGTTTTCTGCACACTTTCATGTTTGGCCAGTCTTAATAGTTACTTTTGGTGCTTGTGTGCTATATTTATGTTGTTGGTTTGAGAATCTACTTGTTTGGCATGTTTGGGTATTGAATCCATAGTATTCTGGAACTGGTGGTATCCCTTTTCATTTAGTTTTAACTAAGATACCGTTGGTTCTTGCTAACTGTCAAAACCTCAGTTAGGGTATATAGTAGCATCTACAATGTAATTTCCATCCATTCCACATATTATCTAACCCCATGTTTGGAAGGGAGATTGGGAAGAGTGTATATTACCTTCCCCAATAGTTTCAGAAGGTCATGCACTTGTTGGCACGTACATTGGATGGTGGAAGAGAGTAGTTTGTTGAATAAAGTTGAAGATGATAGTCTCAGAAAAAATGGAGTTCAGTGTGGGGGTCATATCGCCATAGTTCACCGTTGGATCTTTCTTAATTTGGGATATGTTAGAGGAAACCTAATTTATCACATCCTCACTGGAGGGATTTTAAAAACAATTTTTTGTTCAAAAGTTATGGGTGACTGTGTATGGGTCTATGCAAGGGGCAGTGACAGGGCAGTTTGTGAAGAATTTCCATCATGAAGGTGTTGAGGGAGTTTTTTTAAGGGATTAGGTGTTGTGTGGGGTTTGTGGACAATAATATAAAGGGTTCTAGTAAGACCTATATGGTGTCTCTTTTCATTTAGGGGTGTGGGACACATTGGAAGGGTTGGTTGTAGTGATTGTTTCAGAATAAGAAGTTGATTGTCATAGTGGACAACAAGATTGAGTTTTTGCATTCAAGTGTGGGATGCATAGTGTAATTGTTTTGAGAAGATATTATTGGTTGTAAGGGGGACATGTATAAGATTCATTTGTTTCAAGGAGTAGTGGATCCATTGAGAATCATCCAAGTTGATAGGTTATTGGAGGGAAGTGAAGTGATGGAAGATTGGGATAGTCACCACCCCAAATCAAATATGAATTGATGGATGAGTTAAAGGGTTGAAAGAATGAAGACATTAAGATATGGATTCTAGTGGAAGATAAGATTGTTTCAGACCACTAGCCTCTACATCATATGGCCTCTCCATGATGTGTTTATCTCCCTAAATATTTCTAAGCATGTCTTGATTATCATAAATATAAATGGAAAAATATGTTTGAACACATAATCCTCGCAAAGTGAGTGCTGAGTTTTCCTAAAAACAAAAATACACTCCACATTGCACATAAAGTAAAGTTCAGATTTGAAAATATATAGGCTCCACATAAATTAAATTTTGAAATTTATTTAAACATGCACACATACACTCATAAAGATGAAGTCAAAGTTTATTCAATATCACACATATGCATAAACTAAATGTCAAAAAAAGTTTACACATAGAAACACACAGACAATTCCAACCATACTTCACAACAAGTACAATTAAATACAAAATAAGCACTAGTTCAAACATCTCAAAATATAAACACACACATAGAGTGAATGTTAAAGTTACAAAACATGATGAAGTACAAACATACCACACATGGAGTCCATTTTAACATGAATTTTTTTTAAGCAAATGTGCAACACGGAGTGAATGCCAAATATATTTAAACAACACACAACATAAAGTGAATGCTAAAGTTAGTTCAAATGCACACTAGAAAGTGAGTGTTGAAGTTATAAAACATGATTTAGTACAAACATACCACACTTGGAGTCCATTAAAACATGAAAAATTTAAAGCACACGTGCAACTTAAAGTGAACGCCAAATATATTTCAAAAATAAACAACATAAATTAAGTGTTAAAGTTAGTTCAAGCATGCACCAAATAAAGTCAACTTTTAAATGTACCTATGCACATAGACACAATGAATGCAAATACACATGCATTCATGCACATGGAATATTATTGAGGTTTTTTTGTATACACATTCCACATAAAGCATAAATCAAACTTATTTTATACACTCCACACAACATGATAGTAAAAACAAATGTCAAAGTTCTTTCCAATATACTCACAATGAATGACAAAGTCGGTTCAAACAAATACCACACAAAAAAATATCAAAAATAACTTTGATTCCAAACATATTCACAAAAAGTACCACCACGCGCAAAAAGAAAATGCCAGAGTTTTAAAACATTTTAGACATAATTTTTTCTAAAACATGGTAGTGTTAAAATACACACCACACAAAGTCAATGTCAAGCTAATTCAAAAATAAATCACACAAAGTGAATCCTAAGTAAGCTTAAACACAAACTCCACACAGATGGGATGTTAAAATTATCTTTCAAATGCATGCACGAAAAAGATAATGCATACATATACCACAAAAAGTGAATGTCAATAGTATTTCAGAGACACACAAAGTAAATCCAAAACACACACAAAGTAATTCTAAAAGTTCAAGCATACAACATACGTGATTGTCAAAGTTAAAACACATTTCACACAATTTGTATTCATTTCACACATAATTTGTTCAAATGTGCATGCTTCACACATACAAAAAAATGCTAAAATTTAAACATACACAAAGTTATTTTAAACATACCTAAGTACAATTACACAAAATTGAATACATACCTAATTTAATAGTGTTCCATAAAAAGATACTTTAACCATACACAAAGTAAACACATTAGTTCAAACATGTCAAAATAAAAACACAAAAAATATCAATCCTAATGTTCAAACATACAATATGAGTAAATGCCAAAGTTAGATAACTCTTCATACACATTTAAAATCGAAGTTCAAGCATATACACATATGCAAAAGTACAAATGTAAAAAAGTGGCTGTCAAAATTAAAGCACATTTCATACCAAGTTTGTTTATTTGACACATTTTTTTAAAACACTATTGAAACGTATCCCTTATCTATTTCATTTCACACATATTTTGTTCAAATATGCACTTCACACATAAGAGAATGTCAAAGCTTGTACACGTTTTATGCAAAGTAAATGTGAAAGTTAAAATATAAACATATGCAACATGAAGTTCAACCACACATGAAGTTCAACCACACATTTCATCTACACACCTTTATATAATAATTATATGAGACATATAATTTAGATAAACATGCATGACTCTAATTTTATGTTGTCCTTTAAATTCCCTAAGATAAATTCCTTCATTTTTCCCTTACAAACTTTTTCCACTTTTGACAATAAATTTTGGACTTTATGATTATAATCCTTGGTAATATATTCCTTTAATTTGATAAGCTAGTTGAAGTAGCTTTCTATACGATTACCACCATAATGTATAGTAAGTTCATAGTAGAGAATAGACCTTATGAAAATGCCTCCCTCTTTTTTTTTGTTATCTTCACATTCGAACAAAAACCAAATGAATTAGTCTCGATCCAGTTATAAGGACTTCATTGCAACCTTTTGTTGACAAAGAATACAATGGGTATCAAAGAATTTTCATTTGATAAATCTAATATGTAAAAATATTTTCCATAAAAAAACAAATTTATATATTTGTCATACAAAATTTTTATGGCTATCTTTGATGTGAAATTTCTATCCATGGAATTATTTGGGTGATGATTGATCATGAGGTCTCAGTCAAACCTGAAAGCAGAAAAAAGATGAGAATAAGATGTTTTGAAGGAGGTCTGCAACTTGATGTCCCCGATGTCCATCTGTTCATTTCACTCGACTCCCTCACACGCTCCTCAACAGGTTAGCATTAATGGCGTCGACGTCACCAGGTGCCATTAATGCTACCTTGAGAGTTAAGACTTTTAACCGGGCAGGTATAGATGCCACTCGCATTTCGAGTGCTAACATCTCCGCTAACCCTAAGGAGAAACCACAACGCGTTCTAGAATCTTCCAAAGGCAGTGTAGGAGACACGCTACAAAATGGAGAGCAACCGGTCACACCCAGAACTAAATCCTTCAAGCAGGCCGTCCAGAATGAATGCATCCTTCCAGAAGGAGCCGCCTTCCTAGCAAATGCAACACAAGAGGTATCTGCTGCCGAAGGAAATGGAGGTAAGGAACCTGTTTCTCCCAAGTTAGTCATTAAACCAAATTCGCAGATGAATGTTGCCATTAATCAGGAGAAATATAAGCTTAGAGAATGTGCTATTTTTTGCTGTGGTAGATAGTGCTAGGATTCCTTCTAGGAATTTTCTTAACGACTGGTTTCATAAAATGTGGGGGCAGAAATTAGGTTTTCATTTCTCGTATTGTTGTATGCTTCAAAAGGGTTTGTTCATTCTGTTCTTTTGTGACCCTAAAGCGCAAAAAGCTATTGTGGGCAAACAATTTTGGAGAGTTGGCCCCTACGAATTTAGGGCAATTCCTTGGTCCCTCGAAGCCTCCCACGATGAAGTCCTAGCCCTCTCCAGTCCTAGATGGATTATCATAGGCAATCTTCCTCCGTATCTGTTAAATATCATCCCGCTTGCCCTCGAGCCGATAGGCAATGTTCTCAGAATAGACCAGTCTAACACTCTCATCCCCAATACTGATGTTCGTGTCCTCCTCTTTGTCAAACCTGGTGTTGAACTTCTAGATTCTGTGCAGTTTGACCTTGATCCCATGCCCCTCTGCTACCTGATTATCTTCCTGGGGGGATTAGATGGTTGCTTTGTGTGCAGGAAAGGAGGTCACAAAAAGCAAGAATGCCCTATTATTCTGAAGAGGAATGAGCAGAATAAATATAAAAAAATTACTCCTCCTCGAAACCCTAATAACATTCCATCATCTAAGGAACATGATTCTTCCTCCCAGATTAACACTACCTCTCATTCTCCACCCACTATGCAGATCTCACCCCCCTCTGCTTGGAACCAAGACTCTGCTTCTCTCTCAATAACACTGGATAAATTGAAAGGAAAGTTTAACTCCCCCCAAAAGAACTCTTTGTCAGTAATAAACCCATTGAAGGTATCGCCAACATTGAAACCCTGGACTTTGGTCTTATTGGTCCTAAGCTGAAATCATTACATAGAACAAAGAATGCTCAACAGTTGGTTGTGGATAAGATAAGGGATAGAGAAAGGAAAAACAAAAGTGAGTTTCAGCCCAAGTGGAAAACATACTACCTTCCTCTAGGACAAAGTCCTAAAAAAGACCCAACCCCTCCCTCTGCTCCCTCTGCAGGGAGAGTGGACACATCCTAGAAATCCCCTAGTCACTCCACAACCGAGAATCTATCTCTTTCCCACGTGCAGGGTGGTGGGAGGGGTGGGGAATCCCCCCCTCCTGACATGGATGAAAGGCTGAATGCTTTTTCCATTGTAGTCATTCCAGCCCCCCTCCCCTCCCTCCACCTCCTGATAAGTGGAAGTATGTAGCTATTGGGTTGAGGAGCAAGCGAGGATGCTCTCTCTCTGTAGAGGGAACAAAGTTGGGAGTGGGGCAGAAGAAAGACTCTGAATTGGAGGAAGGAGAGATTGGATCCTTGAGTGATGCCCTTCAAATAGAGAACTCGAAAGAGAATTTTGTCTTTGCAGTGGATCCCTCCAATAACAATAAGATCAACGCTCCATCATTGGGATTGGTCAAGAGGAAGAAAAGGGGAAGACCCCCTCTCTCTGGTGGGAATCCTAAACCCTCTAAGGCCCCCAAACTGGATATTCCTAAATGCTTCAAAGGATTTAGGAAACCCATGGAGATAGATTGATAAACCATTGATATGCTGCTAAATTGTGCATCATGGAATGTTAGAGGATTGGAGGCCTCTGACAGGAAATATGTGGTCAAAAGACTCCTTTTTTTCTCACGGAGACTTAGACATTTTAATGCTACAAGAAGTCAAAGCAACAGGGTTTGAACTTGATATTGCACTTAATTGTATCTAGAAAGATGCAACTTCTTTCTCTACTAAAAATCCTAGGGGTAAGGGTGGTACCTCAATATTGATCAACCCTTCTTGGAAAAAGGTTGTTCAAAATTGGGGCATTTCACCCTGTAACAGAGCAGTTTGGGTGAAGTTGAAGGTCAAAGATCTTGAATTTGGTATCTGTTCTATATATGCCCCAAATGAGCACAGTGGCAGAATTGAGATTTGGAGATGGTTAGCAGATCTAAATTCCATTCCTTGGATAGTTGCAGGAGATTTCAATATGGTGGAGAGGGCACAAGATAAACTAGGTGGACTCAAGTTTGAGTGGAGAGGCAACGAAGCCCTTTTTTGGTGCAGAATGGTGAACAAGCTTAGCATTTTTGACCCCTTAGCTGGGAAAAAGAGTGAATCAAAAGGCATATGGTATACTTGGTCTAATTTTCAAAGAGGAGATAGGAGGATTTACTCTAGGTTGGATAGGTTCTACCTCAATAAAATTTGGTTCAGTTGTCAGCCCTATTCAGACAATAACTGTGTTAAAGTTCTTCCCTTCACCCTTTAAGACCACCGCCCCATCTTTTCCTCTATTGAGATCATAGGAGACCAAGTCTCTGATGCCCCGCATAAGCAAGGTTTTTCTCTAAATACTTCCCTATTGAGAGATGAAGATGTGCAAGCGGCGGTCAAGATAATATCACGGTTTAATGATAAAGTTGCACATCATGAGTCAGATATTGATAGATGGAATTAGAACACCAAATCATGGTAGATTCTGCTCAAAATAGTAGGTATTAAAAGAGCTAAGGATTCTACAATGCTAGAATACAAGCTGGTGGAGTCTTTACAAGAAGCTGAAACTAAGATTCAATCTAACCCTTCCTCTGAGGAATTGCTTGAAGAGGTTGTTGCCTGTAGAGATTCTCTCAGGAGGATTCAAGTGGTCAAGACCAAAGGTGCTAGAATTAGAGCCAGGATCCAATGGATTAACTTGGGGGATAGAGGCTCCAAATTCTTCTTTCAAACCCTAAAGAAGAAAGAAGCCAGAGATAAGATTGATAGTATTAGAGTAAATGACGTTGTTGTTTCCTCTCATCAAGAGATTCTTAAAACTTTCTCCTCCTACCAAAATTTGTTCTCTTCAGCAGATGTTGACCCATCTATGGAGGAGGCCAGGGGTAAGATCAGAACCCTTATCCCTAAGAAGATTAAAGAGGAAGATGCAACTACCTTGGACAAGGGACTTACTGAGGATGAGATTAAATCCGCCATCAATAGAATGGCTAATGACAAAGTGCCAGGGCCAGATGGACTACCAATTGAGTTCTATAAGACCAACATAGAGTGGATTGGGCCTAAGCTTCTTCAAGTGTACAATGAAGCTATTGAACTAGGCACTCTCGACCCTAATTTAAAAGCTGGCCTCATTAAACTCATCCCTAAAGAGGGAGATAGGCTCCTAATAAAAAACTGGAAGCCTATTACTCTTCTGAATGTAGGCTACAAGATTTTAGCCAAAGTTCTTGTAGTAAGAATTGAGAATCTTCTCCCCTCTGTCATCAATAGCACCCAAACTAGATTTGTCAAGGGGAGATACATCCTTGAGAATTTGATAACATGTTGGGAGGCTATGAACTGGGCAAAAGTCTCAGGGCAGAATTGTGCTATATGCTCCTCATAGAATATGAGAAGGCATATGATAGGATTGAATGGAGATTCATCATGTTGATGTTAGAAGCTTTAGGATTCCCACCCTTCTTCAACAAAATGGTATCAACACTTTTACATGGTTCCATGGCTACAGTTGAAATTAATGGAGCCAAATCAGATTTCTTCAGTCTCTCCAGGTCAATCAGGCAAGGCTGCCCTCTAGCCCCCTCTCTATTTGTTATTGCAACAGATTCTTTGCATTACCTTCTAAGATATGATTCCCTCTCCCCTAGAGTGAAAGGGGTCCTCCTCCCCAACAATCAGGATGTTGCCAATGTCCAGTTTGTAGATGACACCTCCATCCTCCTCCATCTTGAGGAGAGTAATATGAGACTATTGATGAAAAAACTTGGCCTCTTCTGCAAAGCCTTCGGCAGCAAAATTTCTCTATCCAAATCTATTATGTTGGGATGGGATTAGAACCCTCCTGTCTAGTGGAATAACTTTGAGTTTTCTTGGGGAGGGCCTGAACACATGGTTAGGTATTTGGGCATCCCATTCTCCATCTCCCCCTAACCTCAATCAGATGTGGAATTGGACCTTTGAGAGGATCAATAGAAAATTAACTAAGTGGGACAGTAACCTTCTTTCCTTCCCTAGTAGAGTACAGGTGTGTCAAAATATTTTGTCTTCCTACCCAGTGTACTTTTCCTCCATGTGGTTGTTTAATCAACACCAATTCAACACTATTCAAAAGGTTATCAGGAACTTTCTATGGTCAGACGACAGAGAGAACAAAAGAATGCATGCAGTTTCCTGGGAATGGTGTACCAGAGACAAGTCATGGGGAGGTCTTGGACTCAAGGACCTCAGGTCACAAGGCATAGCCCTAGAGGTCAAATGGATAGCTAAATCATGGGAGGGGGAAGAACCATGGAAAGTTTTGGTGAGAAACAATCTACTATTGGCGCACTGTAACAGGCCTAAAGGTTGGTAGAACTTTTGTTTTACAGATACCCTCACCATAGATAATAATGTAGTAGTCCAAGGATCAAGTGTTTTCAGAAGCATTTGGAAGGCATGGAAATATGTTAATGGTTTCCTGATTAATCAGGGACCAGTGGAGAAGAGTGGAAAGATTTGCAGGCTCAAATCCATCTGGTGGAATCTTAAACATGAAGATAAGAAACTAGCACTTTTACAGGGTTGTTCAGCAAAGAGATGGGCTAGAATGGGTATTGTTACCTTTGGAAATATCATCCATCAAGACACATTTCCATCATGGGAGTGGATTGAATCTCATTTCAAGATTCCCCATACCCAAATGAGAACCTATTCTGTCCTGAAAAATGCCTTTAATGCCCTGGGCCCTTTTAGAGGATGTTGTACTGAATCCTCTTGTAGCCTCCAGCTATGTTGGCCTGATAGTACCCCTCTTCACAGTAGTAAGTCTAAATATCTGTATCAGCTACTGACCAATAGTGGTGACATCTTTTCCCATATGAACCAAAAGTGGGATATGGATGTCCAAGACTTTGGATGGAAGAAATATTTTAATATGCTGTGAACTAGACCAGTTGAACCAAAAATCTCTTGCTTTTTGTGGAAACTTTTCCTACACAAACTGCCATTTAAGAAATCGGGGGGAGATCCAAATATCTGCACTGTTTGTAAATAACCTGAATCTGTTAAACATGTATTTCTTGAGTGTATGTTTGCCTCTGAGATCTGGAACATGTTTGGACTATCTTATAAGACTCATTTTAATGCTTTGAACATAATTTCTGGTACTATCAACTGCAGCAAATTCTGTAACTCATTTTGGTCTTTGCTTTCTTCTGTCATTCTTTGGTTCATCTAGAAGGCTCAGAATAATGATGTACTTGCAGGTAAGAACATGAACCTTATTGAGTCTCGCAAGAGACTCATATATCTTGATATTTCCTTGCAGGTCACGGTCATCATAAAGATGAAGGAGAGCAAGTTCTTGTAGGTGCTGAGAGAGGGAAGCACCACCATAAAGAAATAAGATATTGCACATGGTTTTACTACTATGAAAGAAAAATATGACTTTGAGATCACCCTTGCAGAGTTCATCCAGAAGATTAAACATGAGCAACAGCAAAAGGAGAAGGGAGTTGTAAAGGATAGCATGAACTACAGAGTTATAGGCTACAACTCTGTCTCCTCGGACACCAATGATGAAGAAGAAGAAGGAGATGGCTCCCCCTGAACTCTAGCTTGCTCTTTTTTTTATACAATATACTTCTGGTTAAATATGTATAAACTTTGAAGACTTCGCTTAGTAGTACTGAGAATTTTTGTAACTCTTTAAGAACTCAGTTCTGACTTTTGATGTATTGAATAGTTTATAATTTATATGTAATAGAAAAAAACCCAAAAGCATCATGTCCCTTAGAAGCATCATCTTCTTCCCAGTTCTCCTTATGTATATTTTATCCTATAGATTATGTACCACTAATAGGGGACTAAGTTATCCTCAACAAAAATTGAGCTATGATCTTGTAGCTATCATATCCATCTTCAGTAATGAAATATCTTCCTCAACCTTGTTTAATCTATTATTTATATCGCTAGGATTAATCTCCTTAATTGATATATCTTGCTTGATTGGAGACTTTCTAGGTGCATAATTAGGATTATTTTTTCCTCTTTTGGTAAGGACCCCATGATGGGAATGTAGTGGAGTAAATCTAACCCTACAGAAAGGAAACTATGTTCCCTTGAGATCCAATTTAACAATACACATTATGATACCTCCAACTAGATAAACTACTGAAGATATCTAATTGTATATAAAGGAAAATGATATTTTGGCTACAAAAATGGAAAGTACAGATGATAGGAAGATTTTAGTCTAAATCTGAGCATATCATCCAAGGATGCATGTGTGTCCTATGGATGTCTACACAATGCATTGTAATGGTGCATGGACTGAAATAGAAAATGATCAAAATTAGGCAAAAACTCAAGTTTATACTTTGATAACTTGCAAAACACAGAATTATAAATACAGTGGAAAATATTCTAAAAGAAAGATGAAAGTGAATAAATAAGATGAATAAATATAAGCAAACTTCCATGTAGTTGGATGTCTTTAATAAACCTACACACCCACAAGAGAGGAATTTTTTTTGGGGTTGATTGGAGACTTTCCTCAATCAAGTCCCTCTTTTGGTGTTTCCACCTCCATAGTAGTCAGATAGATAGATCAAAAAGATAAATAGATAAATGAATGATAATGAAAAAGAAACAAACCCCACTTAATGGAGAAAAATCCCTATTACATTAAATATGCAAATAGAAACAAACCTCACTAGTGGAGGAAAACCTCTATTACATGAAATAACATAATAGATAAGGGATGTGATAAATCTCAAGATTCTCAAAGATATAAGAGAGATATAAATATATTACCGAATAGACTCGAAAAAACCAAGAGTTCTATGTGGATATTGTTGTAAGAGATTGTGTTACAGTATTGAGAAAAATGAGTTGGTTTGGATAAGTGATGAATCAGTATGGTTCTGATTGTTGTCAACATTTTTTTCTGTGCATTCGTGCTAAGAATATTGTTCTGCATGTTCTTCACGTTGCATATATGGTGGTGATATTTTGGTATGTAGTTGGAAGGTTTTTGAAGTCATTAGTTATAGGTTTTTGTACTTTGGATCACAAAATAGTGGAAATAGTATTGTCTGAGTGTTACTACGATCATTTAGGTATGTGTGTGGCATATATACATGCTTGTGTGAGTTTTTTGCAAGTGTGTGTGTATGTGTTCATATAATGAGGTTGTATGAAAGAGGATATGTCTCCCTCTCTACATGAAGTAGTGTGAAATGTGGTGCAGAGAACTATGGATTTCAATGTGTTAGCTACTTGAAGCAGTGAGCTGAAGGCGTCTACATATCTTTTAGTTGATTTATTTATTGTACATTAATGATGGATCTATTCTCTTTTATTTTTCTTCATCATGGAAGTGAGCGCTATGACATTGAGCCTTTTCTATTTGGGTAGTTGATGCAGAGAAATATTGGGACTTCAATGGAACTTTGTCAATCTTGTCAATAATGCACTTGGAAAGGAGTAATCCACAAAGCATCAAATGACTCCAACTTGTCAATTAAAGGATTCAACCTTCACCAAACCCCACAAAGGTTATAGGAGTCTCTACTTACCCAATACAACCAAGGTAAATCACTTCAAAAGTTGTAAATTCCCAACTCAATGGAAAACTCCAAACACTATCCTAATAGGCTTATTCTCCTAGTAGTCCTATAGTGACTATTTTCAGACTTCTTTCAAAACAATCCCCAAAAGACTCTAGAAAAAATATTGTGGATTTAGATACCTTTTTGGCTTCTCCACAAAATATAAAAGCCTCAATACCAGGTTCTTTGGACCAAATCTCCCTAATGGCCAACTGAGGCAATTTTTTAGGGCTAATTACCCCACTTTTACAAAGCAACTACAAGATATCTTAATCCTTGATCTTGGTTTCTTCCATAGAGTTATTAAATGACTTTAATTAGAGGAATATGAAACCAATTTGACTCTATAGACTCTCTATAACCAAAAGCCCCAAATTACTCCTTCTAAGCCCTTAAAACTAGGGTTTTCTCAATGTCAACCTTCCCACAAAGATCTCAACACAACCAATGATAGATTAACCTTCAACTTGACATATGGGCACAAATTCAAACATGAAATGTAGCCCTTTAATGGTTAGAATTGTTGTTTCTATACCTTTGCATCAATTTTAGTGTTCTTTCAACACCCCAACATGGTGATCACCAACTTATTTTCACCTATCTGCACATTAAAATATTAAGATACTATCATACATGTTAATATGTCATAGTTACATGAGGATCAGTTATTACATTCATGGAATGACCATTATTCCATTCAAAATATAAAAATTGTCCCAAAAATAATGCAATTCTTTCTGTCTATCAACAATGCAGTGAATAATTAGAATAGAAATGAAGTCTCGGAACATATATAAAAGGATAGAAAATGTTTATTTAAGTCTCTCAAAACATTAGAATGTATTTAAAATGAGAACAAATCAAACTGTCCTCAGAAATTGCAGAAATTGGTTATTTTATTGATTCAAATGACACAGTCCGTACATTCATGTCCTTGCCCGTACTGTCCTTCATCCATATGCTTCATCCAGGATATATTTATTATTCTTTACAAATTCCCAAAACCAAATTCAATCGGTTGGAATGCTTTAGTATTCAAAATAACCCTTAACTATGCTTTCCCTCCTAAACCAAACTAGTCATTGGTATTTGAATTTTCAAATTTGTTTCTCCTAGAAAATAGGCCTAAACTGACTTCTATGCAATTTCAATGACCTAAACATGGATAAAATGCCTTATTAAAAGGACTTATACACTCCTAGGACCCCCACCAATCCTAGCTCTATGAAATTCATAATTTAGTCCTATGGTCCTACCAGGACCATTAGGACTTTTAACAATTACATCCAATTGATTACAACCAAAAGCCATTATAGAATTTAGAACATTATAATTGAGTCACTTATACCCATGATAGTATTAATAATTTCTCCAAGGTACCTTCAAGGTCTTCATTTCCTCAGGTGCTTGTCTAGGTGCTCATGCACCATACTCCCCATGTGAAAAAGAACCCTTGCCCCAAAAGTTAAGGGGTCTTGCCTTCACACCTCCTATCTTCCTTGAAGGGGTTCTTGTTAGAATATGTAATCTTTCCTTGGTGAAATATATTATAAACCAAGGTAGTTTAGTTTAATTTATTATGTAAGTAGGAGATTCCTATAGAATCCCTACATGAACACATGTCCTCTTATCCAT